>CAJVPY010003282.1:0-14386 GCA_910591965.1 Dentiscutata erythropus | reverse complement strand
ATCCGTATCTCAAGCACAACCTTCCTAATTAGTCGCCAATTACGTACTCCTGCCCTTGTAAGGTTCACAACAACCCCAGTACCCACATTCTAACTGTCTTTTTACCCGGATTCTCTATTGGTCCCTCCCTTACTTCCAGCCGGCAACCCGGACAGGTTGGTCTGCCCAGGCTTTAGGTGCCTAAAGGACACCTCCCCTTGGTCCATACTTTCGGAGCATATGCTCTTTTCCTTCGGTGCGTCTAAACCGGCGGTTCGGCTAGTGTGTCTCTCCACTAAAGGACCTGATCGCTCAGTTCACCAATCTCGGGCCCTGGTTCAAATTCAGCCTTCATGTAGTACCGTCGAAGATCACTGCTACCTCCCAACTCAGGACTTCCCAAACGGGCTTCGATCTTTGGTCCTGTGACCCGTGCTATACACAGCCCACAGATTATAGCCTTCCGGAATCACCTCAATGATGCCACCTGATACTGTCTCGACAGATTCTCCATGGGCCAACCTTAGTGAAGATCATTTCAGACTTTTCCTATATTACAAAAGTGCCGTCCCTGGGATTTGAACATGGGATCTTCCCATAATGTTTGGTGAAGGTGACAACTAGACCACTTCACTAAGTCGCCACACCTCTAACTCTTCTTTAGTATAAAATAATAAAAGGAGTATATTTATAAGTTTTTTATTTTCAAAGTGTAAATTTGGCTCACTATATAATGTTTTTATAGCTAACTTGCACCAATCTCAGTTTACAAGAACACATAAAATAAATTTTTATGACTATGTTTTAGATTATTAAATATTTTGAAAAAACATTCACTTGGTAATTTTTTATTTTGAAAAATTGTTAAACAAAAATTAAATTAAAATAAGAAAATACATAGCATTTTATATTTGAAATATATAATAAAAAATTTAATTAGACAAATATAGTAATATTAAAATTACTCTAAGAGAATTCTTCTGCTATGGTGCGGGACATCTAGTCACATCAAAGCACTGAATTTTGAAATATTTATATAAACATATATAGTAGCGCTGAAATTTTAATATTTAACACTGAATTTTAAAATATAGTATTGAATTTTAAAATTCAGAGCTGAATTTTTATAATGTTTATAATGTTTAATAATGCTGAAATTTTTAAGAGATTGAATAAAAAAAAAAATAAAATAAAAATAAAATAAAAAAAATAAATAAATAAATAAAGAGAGAATTTGAAGTTTGAAAAAAATTTTATATACTAATTAATTTATTGAAAAGTATTTTATAATATAAGTGCTGAATTTTTTATATTTTTTTATATTTACTAATAAAATAAAGTGCTGAATTTTTTAAAATATTAATAAATTAAAGAAATTTTAAACCCAAATAACTTTTTAATAAAAGAACATTTTTAGAAAAACTTTCTATACAGATATTCTTTGGGTTTTAAATAATATTATTATAGAAAATTTTTTTTTAATTGCTTATTTTTTAAAAAAAGATATTAAACTTTTATTGCAAGCAATTATTTTTTGATGTGACTAGATGTCCTGCACCATAGCAGTATTCAGATATAATCTATATTTGGAATAGCTTGATTAGGGAATTATAATATGATTTATAATATTAATATTGTTATTATATATTTATGAGAGCTTTTATTATGTTCAATTTTTTTTTAGTATAATTTTCAGAGGCAAAAACAAGAACATTATGTATATTACATGAACCAGAAATAGTAATATATTATGTATAAGATTTAAAAGAAAGCATTAAAGTTAAATTGTATAATTAGTGGTGCATATGCATTCAAAAAAAGAATACCTACTGTATTAATGCAACACATGTAATATACATCATATTTTACAATATACAGCTTATAGTAATATGTATTATCTCATATATGTATTATATAGTATGTATATTTAAAGTATACAATATATATATATAATAATTAAAAATAATGAACCTTTTATTTTCAATATATTTACCTTAATCACCTATATACAGCACAATATACTATATACTATATGACTCACAACTAGCATTTTATTACTACTACAAGTGATAATAATCTTAGCACAAAAATAAAATAGCTTTATTGTAAATTATTGCTGATTACGGCCTTACAAAAAAATTGTTATTTCACTATAATTAGACTTAGAAAAAAATATATGTATAAAATTTAAAAAGCAAGCTTTGAAATTGAGGTTAAAAATGCTATAAATAGAAATTAATTTATATAGTTAAATGAGTATTAACAAACAAACTGTTAAATTTCTGCTTTGTCTGTTTAACTATTAAATTTGTTGATAATGCATTTCTATAAATTATGTAGTTTTAGCATTTTCTGCTTTGTATGTTTAACTATTAAATTTTTTAATAATGCATTCTATAAATTATAAAATTTTGGTATTTTTTGCTTTATCTGTTTAATTATTAAATTTGTTAATAATGCATTTCTATAAATTATGTAGTTTTGGCATTTTCTGTTTTGTCTGTTTATTCATCATCTGCTTTGTTTATTTATTTTTTAGGTTTTATATGAATGCATTAATAATACATAACACCGGAACAGATATTAAAAATATATATACACCCTATACCATACAGATCCGTTCATAACAATCTGTAGATGATAATTATAGAGACTAAATACAAGTTGAACCAATGAATATCGGGAGCATGCTAGGAGGCAAGTTTTCTGATATGTACCTGATAGCCTGCCATAGATCAGCAGCATATTGGCAGCACATTAGTAAGATATTGGGAGGTAGCTCGATATCAGTAACAATATTGAGATACCCAGATATCATACTCTTATGATATCGACCTACCTCCTAATATGCTGCCAAATGCTGCTAATATTCAGCAAGTATTTTGTCAGATCTATGGCAGACTATCGTGTATATATAATAATAAGGAAACTTGTCTCAATCCGTGTAAGCTATATGAGATGCGAACAGCTCATATTAAATACTTAGACCAATTAGACCGATGAATAAGAACTAAACTCAGACTAAAAGTGCTCAATGTGATTATAACTATCGAGATCATACATAAGTACTAAGATTAATTGAAGCAATCCCTACTTTAATTTGCTGAAGCCTATGACAAAAAAAGATGGCTTCAAACTTTTTTTTTATTACGATAATGAATCTACTTACCGGTTAAACTGCTTTCGACAAATTAAAAATTAAGTTCCGACCTATAATTTATGTGCTTGAGAGAACCTTAAATCATATGAATAAAAATTGAAATGAGAAATTAATTAGTACGTATATTGTTTGATAATGTTCAATTGATTAAATAAGAAAATACTTAATTGAAATATTATGTGAAAACCTGACATTATATGACAAAGAACTTTATAGACTAATTTCAACCCATTAAAGAATTTTAGATCTGTTAACGCTTGTATGGCTTCTTTAAATATTATATTACTTTAAAATCATTATTACTGTAGCAATGTAATAATATTTAATGCAAAGCTTATTGATATTATTTACCACAGCTTGGGCCATGTCCAAGTCAAGCTCTAGCCATAAAACAAGTCATGGCTTCAATAATTATGGTTTTGTGACTTTAAAAAGCGATTCAGCTACAGCTAATGCTTAGTTATAGCTTAAAGTTGCAGCTCATTGGCTGAATCCATTGTGCAGCTAAAACTGCTTCGGAATAAGCCATTATCGGTTCTGAAGACTATCTGAAGACACCGTATCTATTCTGAAGGACAATAATAATAAAAAAATATTGATTATCATTCAGTTTAATTGAAACAAAAACCTATTAAAGCAATAAAAATATAGGTTGAACGTTTATTATGGTTAAACAAATCTCATACTATATATAAATATAATGCTATGTGATGCAATATCGTGAAGTTTAAGTACAGAATTTCACGTTTCATAGCAGTCACACAATTTGTCACAGGATTATCACGGGAAGTGATTTTAATATAGAATTTAAAATGATCTACATCATATAACAAATTTTTTTCATATAAAATTGACGAAATCGGTTACTTTACAATTGTCTTTTACAGGTACGAATAGATTTTTATGCAAAGATCAAGTTAAAATCTTACAAAGACACCTAAAAACTAGCTACCGAACATCTTTGAATACTGTTTATAGCACCCAAAATAAAGAATCTTGCTCATAAAGTTGGGTGTAAATTGGCTTTTGCGATCAAATATAATTTAAACTTTGATTTGAAAAATAGACACTAACGCTGCTAACTAAACCTAATTTGATTCATTTAAAGTTTCACCATCGGCTAAAAATAGTTAAACCAGAATAAGTGAAGCAACAATTAATGCTTTTATAACGAATCTACTTGGACAAAATAAAGTTTGGATAATATGAACTTTGGAATGAACTGAATTTTATTTTAATTTTTATGAAAACTAATCTATTAATAATTTTTTTTTTTGTGTTATTTGTTACAGATTCGATTGCATACTTAGTAAGAATTTCGAAGATAAGTTTATTATCATTGTTTTTATGTATTATTTTTTTTCTGGTCAAAGTCGCAGGTCTATTATTCTTTATTTTTATTTATTCAGGTCAAGAATGCAGATTGGTCATCTAATTTTTCTGATTTAGTTAACAATATGGAATTTTCTAATTGTCTCGAGTCTTCTTATGCCTACACTTCGAATCCTAACACTTATTCATAGCATAATCAATCCGTATACTATTATCAACTTTTTATTTTTTATCTTGTCAATTGCATTATATAAATTTATATCGATACTACAGTATTATTTATTTATTTTATTTATTTATCCATTTATTTATTTATTTATTCATTTTTTTTATTAGGTTTACATGACAATGATCAAACCATTGAATGATTGAACGATTGGGTGATTAAGCTATAGCTATTGGGTGATTGAGCGATTGGGTTATTGAGCTATAGCCATTGGGTTATTGAGTAATTGAGCGATTGGGTAATTGAGCGACTGGTTAATTGAGTAATTAGGTGATTAGCAATTTAAAACATCATGTAATAAATAATTAAAAAAATGTATAAATAGAACTTATTGTCTTGAATTTTTTTTTTTGTAATTATATATTTATTAAATAAATTATCAACATATTTGCTTACAAAAACTATAAAAATCATATTAAAAAAAAAAACTTATCTGTTATCCTAGTATCACAAGCCATAATAGTAACCCTCAATTCGTTTATTATTTACACTGTAATCAAATATTATGGAAAACATTAATTATAATGAGAGTTTTCTTGATCCATACTTTAGTAATTCTGAAAGCGAATCTGCAAACGAAATAGAAAACTTTTCTATTCTTAATTTCGAAACAGATACATATCAAAGTGTTAAGAATAAAATTTTGCAGCAGAATAGTAATAATGAAAATGAAGATTATGACCTTAATAATGAAGCAGAAGAAAATATAATTGAGTTTGATGAAACAACTGACGAAATTATACTAAATCAATCTGTAAATAACAATAGATACACACCTTGTGTAATTGTAGATAATGACAATGAAGAAAGAAAAATGCAACGATGTAACAAAATTAATACTGGAGGTCCTAACCGGCCCCTTGCTCAACTCAAAGGTACTTGGGAGGTTGATCATGATACTGTTAGGCAATATAATAGAAATCTAGATGAACTTGGTATCTGTTATCGGCATTTTCTTTTTGATTTAAATCAACTGCACTATAAAAATATTCAACAATTAGGAACAGACCAAAGTATTCTTAATCATACATGGTGCATGTTTTGTCATAAATATAAGTGTTATTTTATGTGTGGTCAGGGTTGCTCTAAGCATTCATTGATGGTATGTGGACGCAATATTAAAGTTGCATGTTTAGGATTACGAACATGCGAAGCATTAAAGCCTTGCCTTTTAATTTCTATTCCATCAACAAATAATATGCGGTCTTTATATATTTGAGTAGAGTGTTTGGAGGATAATGGTGGCCACTTACATCAACGATTAAGTAGAGGAGTTTCAGAGTTTGGTTGTGATAGTAAGCATGATGACTTAACTGTAATTCTAGAAAAATTTGGAAATTGGATTCAGTTAGTTGCAAAATCAGATAATAAATTACAAAAACAGCAACTTATTTGGTTATTATTGCCAATGATTGAGACGTTAAAACTACATGTGCCACAGGATTTAGTTCATAGACGAATAGATTCTCTTGATAAGATAGTTTTACCAACTTTATTAATGGTTCAGATAGCATTTAAATTAGCAAAATCATTTAAGTGCTAAAACAAAAGCAGAGCATTTAAAAGAAAAAGAATGTGCATACTTTGGAAATCTTCTTGGAGAGTCTTTATGGCAATCTCACATATTGCTTAAAAACGATTTACCAATTTTAGAAATCTACAGTCTCTTGAACAATATGCTGAAGCATTGCCCCGAACTTTGTGGTCCTTTTTTAGTAGCCTTATTACAGATTTTTTTTAAAAAAACATGAAATCGCAGAACGACAAAGAAGACACCGTGGATCACTATCAATTTTACTAGATTTAATGACAGTTAGCAAAATTACAATTTTTTTAGTATCGATTATAACGGGAATTGCTTTTCACAAGTGGAAAATTTGGTTACCTCATGTTTTGGGCTCACTTTGTAGACGTTTACATATGATTTAAAAGCTTCATAAAATTCTTCATTCTGCACATATAATTTCTTATATTTGGGATCACGAAGTTTGTACGGAAAGATGGCGTATGGAAAGTTCTAATCCTAATAAAAGGCTTGGAGTTGAAAATAATGTTTATAATTTGTCAGTTATCGATAATATTGACTTAAAAGAAAAAACATTTATGTACAGAAATATATAATGTTGCATGAAAAACTGCACATGCCACTCTTCGAATGATATTTCAATTTAAGCTTCCTTCAAGCTTACAACCAACTTCAATCTTTTTTTCTGAACAATTGGACCAAATTACAATTAGACTATCGACAGTTATAGAAGACTTAAACAAAAATTTGATAAAATTTTTGAAAAATTGCTTTTAGAAAAAATAAATAATTTTGGCATTAATAATATTCACCTAAAAGTTATTGAAAATATTCAAGTCAGATGCAAATTCGACAAGCTAAAAATAATAATTTTAAATCCCGGGCCGACACCAAATTCTAATAAGAACATATATAAAACATGCGACATGTTTTTAAATGATGTAGTAAATACTACCACAATTGATATTGCATATGATGAAGCAATATTTTGAAGACTTAAAAATTATAAAAATGAAGATCTTACCGTTAATATCATTTTTGGACAATGGCATATTTCTAAAGATATGTGCCAAGCTTTAATAATAGCTTTTTCTGGATATGGACTTTTTAGTAGTGTTCAAAGATAAGCTGGCTTATCACGGCTTGCTGTGACTTAATGCGGCTTATCACGTGATAAATTCGAATTTATCACCAAGCCATGTAATATCTTCGAATTTATCACGTGATATTTTCGTGATTATCACATGACTTGGTGATAAATTCGAATTTATCACGTGATAAGCCGCAGCAAGCCATGATAAGCCAGCTTATCTTTGAACACTACTTTTTAACATGGCAGCACTACTTGGTGTCTGATATTTGGAAAATTTGAAAAAAGGATCAGATTATCATGCGACTTGTGCAGTTCTTGAATTAATTTGGGCAGCAGTTGGAATTGCAATTCATCGTTATCTACAAAATACAGGAAAAACTATTAATTATATTAAAAATAGTTCAAATAATATTTTAAAAGTTTGGTTTAATTATTATCGGTGGGCTGGTTACTGGAAAGCACATAAAATTGGTATTCAAAGAGGAAATTTTGATTTGCAAATTGCAAGTCTCGCTGCATTTGCACCTCTTTTTCCAGTTACTGGCAAGTTTAGATATGCTGAATCAGTTGCTATTTTTTTAGAAAGATTATATAAAAATCCTCAACTTCAAAAAAGATTAAATCAAGTACCGTCCATTAATATTACACATGAAGGACATTATCTAGTGTATGATGAAGCGTTAGAAACATACGGTGTTAAATTTGTTAAACAAGTAATGACAGGAAGATCTGGAGATGAAGAAAACTTACATCGACAAATAAAAGGAAGTCAAGATGAAATTGAAAGATTATCAGTTCTTGACGAATTCGTTGATACTATAATAAATATTGATGACCGTGCTGCACCAGATCGATGTGAGCAATTGTGGATTTTAAGCAATCAAATATATAATGCATTTCAAGATCCGGATCCTAATAATCATTCTCTTTTTAATTATACAACACAAAATACTTCAAAAGGATACTTTAATATGGAAACTTGTTACCAACATGGAATAGAACGCATGCAAGACCTACTTGCACAAGAAGTCTATTTAACTAAACCTAAAAATTCAAAAGGAAGGGCAAGTAAAAATTTAGTTAAAGATACCGTAGCAGACTTCAAACAACGAAAAAAAAAGGTAAAAGGCAAAAAGATAATCAATCTGAAACTGACGAATATAGTAGTGAATAGTTATTTAACTTACTTATAATAAAATATCTCCTTAATTCCTCGTTTTTTTGCATTAACTCAAATATTATTTATTAAAAACTTGTAAAAATATTATTTATTGAATTAATAAAATATATTTGCTACGTGGCAGGTAGTAAAGTTTTTTTTTTTATTAATGGATTTTAAATTACAAATTGAGAAAGAGATTCTATAACGATTAAAAACTCCATATTACCCGTAGAAATTATTAGCAATATTGAACTTCGATATTGGATATAATATAATAAATAATTAAAAATAAAATCTAAAATAAATTTAAAATAAATTAATATACCTGATACTGTATATAACGAAAAGTAAAAACGTTTTAGAAAAACCTTCTACAAGTAAAAAAATAAAACAAAAAGCGAACTACAACTAAAATAATAGGTGATCCACTTACTATAAAATCATTTTTCCTAATTTTCTTCACTATGATAATAATCTACCCACCTTCCAAAGATGCATTTTACCGAAAGCTCTTACTCTAGCGTACCTAATAGATCAATTTTTATGTAAAGATCTTGTAAGCTTGAAAAGAATCTTAAAACAATGTATAAAATAATTGCCTATATTCAAAGGTACAATATTTCGCAACAAAACGTTTATTTTTTATATTCTTTATACCATTTAATTAGTCGAAACCTCAGGAATAACTTTGTATTAAAGTGCATATTATACTTTGAATACGGGTTTTGTTAAATTATTAAAAATGTATTTTTGTCGATTTGTGTAACTTATGAATATCATATGATAAAATTTTTGATGTGACAAATCGTGTGACTGATAGCATTTAACGCATTGTCCAATCAGTTATGAGATTTTACGGACACACATCACTAAAAATGTTATAGTAAACCATATACTTCGTAATATTACATATAACTCCGTTCCTGGTATTTATATTATTTAACCCATGCTTAATGAAATTACGGATTTCTTATCAAGCTCTTAAAACTTTACAGAACTGTGGCGGAGCCACAGGTAAGGTGTTAGTATATATATATGTCGGAAAGGGTGAAATAGTCATGCGCAAAAATTTGGCGGTCCCGTGATTTTTACCCAATCTGATTGTAAGATCGATGTGTAACATACAAATTCGAAAGTAAAAAAAAATCCAATAAATTTGCTGTGGAAATTAGTTTTCTGTAGTAAAACTTTCAGCACAAAAATTTAGAAATATTATTAATACAAATGTTAATGTTTAGACGAAATTAGAATTAGGATATAATTGTTTTTAGATTAGTCCAGTAGTCACGGAACTGTCAATTTTGTGCGCCATGACTATTCACTCATAACATTCCTGGCGTAAATTACCGTTCTTTTTTCCATTAGGTTTTCAAAGCCCTTGGTCAAGATTGGCTATCAATTATTTTTTTGAAAATTAAGTCCTTTTTTTTTTAATGAAAATCATTTTAATCGACACCTCCTTTTAATTAACATTTCAAATATTATTTACGAATAAAGTTTTTATTTTTGAACATTTTAATTACAATCGTAATAATATATAACTGGCACTTATACTAATATTAAATAGTCCTAAAACATTGTCCATGAGAAACACAGCAGTGCATGAAATTAACAAGATACGGGTGAAATCGCACAAAAATTTTTATTCATTATGAGAGGAATCACAAAATCTATTTCGAATTCAACTAGGTCGATTTCAAAGATATTTATACATGAAGAATATTTATCCAATATACAAAACATGCCGTTATTTAACCAGTCACTTAATTAATAAAACATACAATGAATGGATAGCCGCTAATTATTAAAGTCAGACTACAGTAGCCCCTATCTGTCAGTCATACTGGTAAAAGGTTTTTAAGCCACAGGTAGTGCACTGCTCCTATCCAGTAATTTACATTTTAAAGTAATCCAAATTGGATGATTTTGTTACCATTCGATTCGTCTCTATCAGACTAAAATCATCTAAATTCTAAGTGATACGAAAATACAAATAAAGGAAAAAAATTTACCCATCAAAATTGAGGAACCCATGATACGTGAGTACGTACGTACGGTACGCGATTACAATATCAGATATGAAATATTATGTCACGTACTACGTGTAATACGTACCAATGTTGAAACAAATAAATACCGGAAATTGTCAACAATAGCAGTAAAATTAATTCTAATAAAAATGGGTAATAAAATTAGTAAAAAAAATCAATTTAACGGAGAAAATTCAGCAAGTGATAATTTATCTAATGAGAGTACTTCTAAATTTGTAGATGGTAGAAAATATCATAACGTAAAAAATTCGACCTATTTTATGCCTAGTGAATGAAGAAGCTGATAGATTACACTTACAACATTATTTACAAAAAAATATTTGGCAAAATAACTTTTTCGCTCCAGTTGGGCACCTTCTTGAACAAGAAGATACAAAGGTTCTTGATGTAGGGTAAGTGAATTGTTTATCATTATTATTACGTATTATTATTATTATTACTATTATTATTACTATTATTATAACTATATTTATTAAAAATACTTTAGAACAGGCGCAGGTTCCTGGTTATTCGAAATGGCAGCTGATTATCGAAAGCAAAATTTATTGGAGTTGACATTTCACCAATTCAATCATCCAATACCAAACCTAGTAATACTGAGATTATTAAAGGAAACGTATTAGAACGTTTACCATTTGATGACAACACGTTTGATTATGTATTTCAACGAACATTGTATGTTGGAATTCCTGAAAATAAATGGCCATCTGTGATTAATGAGCTTATCCGTGTATTAAAGCCTGATGGTTATTTAGAGGTTTGCTCTATATATGTTAAATCTACTGTATTAATGCTATAAACTTGTAAGAAATAGGTTAAATTTTTTTTTTAAATAGCTGTTAGAATCTGACTTTAAGCCTAATAATATGGGGCCTGCAACTACAAAGATTACTGATGCAAGTAAGGATCATAATAATTCGTTTGTCAAAAAATGATTCATTGTAGTATAGTAATCTAACTTTATGTATACTTCTTTAGTAACAATTATGTTTCAGGAACGTGGCTTGGACACAAATATACAGTATGTTATAAACTGCAAGATTATTTGGAAGAAAATAAACAACTTTATGATGTTCACTGTGAGATAAAAAAAGAACTTAATGCAGAAAATGCGGAAGAATTACGTAAATTGGTAACTTAGCAGATTTAATAATAATAATTATTTCAAATTTTAATCCATAATAATTAATAAAAGTTCCAAAATTTATTTATAATTTAGTCATCTGAAAATTTCACTACAGTCGTAAAGACTTTGAAACCTAAGCTTGCAAGTATAATTAAGGTTTCTAACGATGAATATGATGATTTGGCTAAAAAGATGAGAGAAGAATTAAATAATCCAAAAACTTTTAATACACAAGTACGAGTTTATGCTAGAAAGAAATTATAATATTAGTTAAATTGTCTGAAAAAATTAAATTTCTTCATCAAGTGTAATGTTAATCGATTTATTCTTATATTTAAAATTAAAGATTTATTAATTATTCGCTATTTTCATTATAAAACTAAATTATATTGAGGATAATCAAATTAGATAGGGCGTTCTCATAAATAATAATATAGTGTTTAAAGTATAGATGCTGGTGAAATTAATTTCACCAATTTCGCCAATTCACCACCAATAGTGGTGAAATTATTTCACATATTTCACCAGCATCTATAGTTTAAAGCCATATAGGTTTGTCTACTGGATATACTAGCTGATTTTTACAGATTCATGATTAACAATTATAAATTCAATTCTTTAAAGCATATATGGAAGGAAATTACCAATTAAAAGAGATTTAAGTTTTGAGAAATACAAAACCTAAATTTTCAACTTACGATTTTTGATGATACAAATACCGGGCGATATGTAACCTGTTACTCCAATAGATATTGCTGAGTTGACATGCAAAATTTATTCAATATGCACCTGTGCATCGATCTTCCGCCCACGTTGATTACACAAATCGGGTTTGCCGCGACAAATCCGATATGATAAATTTTCTTTCAGATACTATCTCAGAAAACTAATTGCAATCTTTGACATTCGAAATTGTTTGCAAATAGTTATAATTCCTGCTAAAATTTAAAGAAATTTAAATTAAATATAATTGAAATTTTAGCAAGGGATATTTCAGAAACAGGGTAAGTTTCGAATTAATACCAAGCAAGAATTGTGTAACAACGTGGCATAAACAAATCACGGGTCCGTCTCGAATGATTCCCGACGAAACTATTTATGAATTACGAAATTATTTTGACGACGCGCTTGTTTAACGAAGCCTTAGTGGTTAACGGAATTTTTAACTATTGATAAAACACCTGACGAATTAGTTTAATTAATAAGTATCAAAGTGCAGTTAATTCTCTTTCAACGGGCTTTTTTGTAACAACCTCTAGATGCTGAATATTTTTTTTTTTTCAAAATTATTTATTAAAAGTTTCACCGGTACATTAATTCTGGCAGATAATAAACTTTTTTCATTAATTCATTATAAAAAATATGATAACAATTACCAGTAAAAGTAATAGGACGAAAAAAAAAATACAAGTTTGTAAGCCGTATTCTAAATAAAGATAAAAATCCATATTTGGCTTGTTCTATTTTTGTTGATGACCTGTTTATAAACAAACAAATAAGCGTATGCTTGATTAAACCTTATCTAAGCCCATATATTTATCAACTACACAACATCAAAAAAATTTACAGTATATTAAATTATAAAATTCATATAAAACTACATTTTATAACAACATTTATTGCTTTATTAGACTACTATAATTAAATCTTTATGATTTAATCTAAATCTGGATAATGTATTTTTTTCTATAACATTCGCGACGGGCCTTTCGAAGTGTAATATTCTTCAAGAGGATCGATTTTATTTACAAAGATCTAATCTTAACGTTATCACATACATTAATAATTTTATTAAATTTCGTGGTGCCCTTGGCTTTAAGCATTCACAGATGATACATTACCTTAAAATAATATAATGCAGGATCAGAACAATCATGTGTTAGGGTCAAATTCAAACTACTATTTTAACTAGAGTTACAGGTGAAACCAATTAATTTCACCGGGAAACTGGTGCACCATTGAATATTAGTTTTCATCTATAACTCTATTTTTACCATCGGTGCACCAGTTTCACCTGCAACTCTAATTTCAACCAGCTTATTTAGTTACACTAATTGAAAAAGACATATACTAGATAATCAAACTAATACGAATAAACCGGAAATTATAGTGCGATAATATAGTCAACTTTATGAACCGAATGGCATATCCAAATACATTACAGCATTAATTATATATTCACCGAAAATTTAATCAAATAAAAATATGAGTACGGCGTTAATTTAAACTAGAATAACTTATTTACAATAGATACACAAAAGATCTCAATGTTCACAATTAAATTTATGAAGCTGAAGTAAATGAAATCAACTCGAATAATTTATCTAATTATAATATTTAAGCCTAACATTGTTAGTATATACTTAAAAAATGATATATTTCTTCATTAAAAGATTCTAGAGAACTGATCTAAAAATCATTAAATATAAAAGAATACTTTTTTTGATTGAATTACAGAATTATCAATCACAATGAATAAGAGATTCAAATAAAAGCATACGATATATACAATTAATATTCGTTTACCTATTTGCATAAAATTGGTTTAAGCTATTGCTAAAAAGCAATTGACATGTATATTGAATTACTATGATTAAAATGATAGCCAGTATTTAAATAAACAATTACTGTATAATTTGTTGGATTAACCCACTATAATCTTTCTTTGTCGGCATGCAGCTGATCGTTTCTAATAAAGTTTATGATTAGCGTTAGTCATCTTATTTATTGGT
>CAJVPY010003281.1:0-14387 GCA_910591965.1 Dentiscutata erythropus | reverse complement strand
TTACACGTGCCAAATCCCGTGCCGATTCGACTAGTAAACTGCTGCAAAACCCGTGCCATTTACGGTCCAATTGGCACAGGCATACGGTCCCACACGGACCACCGAATCCGTATCTACTCGGACCATACCCGCACAAATCCGGATATTGACCTGTGCCACAAAGGCCCGTACCTATCCGAAATCAACCCGTACCGATCCGATCCATTTTTCTTATAGTAATAGGGCTAAAGGTTACCAAAAATTTAGAACTTTACATTAGAGTTCCAATCCGTCATCCATTTATCCATATCTGATTTATTCAGATCGTTTACCAATGGTATCCAGATAATCTGACAGATATTCGGATAATTATCCGGATATAAATAGTAAATGGATAGTAATCCGGATACCTGATAATTATCCGAATAAACGCTAACCGGATTGACATGCCAAATTGTTTTGACAATCAAGCATACCAAGATTCAAATAATAGTAACCGTATTTAGATATGATTTATTATTATCGCTATCAAAGAACTTAATTGGGAACAAAAACGTAAATTGGTATGTCATGAAATCATTCGATTTCTACATCCAATCAGAATCAAAATTTTGTGGACAAACGCAAAATATGAATCCGATCCCGATAATAAGAAAGTTTATTTCAAGCCACAATTCACCCTTTCATACCATACACTACGTGATCTCATCACTCCGTTCCTGGTATATACTTCGTGATTGCACCATTTCGTTCCTGGTATATACTGTACTTCGTAGTATGGTATTGATAGACAAAATGATGAATAAACGATACAATGTGTAAAGTATAATAGTACGAGATAAGATAGGAAAGCTAATTTGAAATAAAAAATAAAATGAATAATAATTATAATAATAATAACACACTGAGATAAAAATAGATAGGTTAAATGTATGAACCCAAAATGTATAAAAATCATTTGAACATTACCAAGAGTGAATTAAACTTTGGCTTTCAAGTTTATCATTTATTATTTAACAGATTCAGCTCGTGAAAATCTAATAATTAATATTTATTATATCGATGTGTGGTTTCATGTTATAAATGTTACTACTGTATCAGATTTTTTTAAAGGCCAAATCCGGCAGCTTATAAATAATAAATTGAAAGTCCAAAACCTCATTTTCTTCTTTCATTATGATAATTCAAATTAATTTTTTATTTTTTATTTTGTAATTTTAATTCTATTAACATATACCATATTTAAATTATAATTTAATATTCAGAAAATTTAATTTGTATTATTTTAAATATACACATAAACTTGCCGAATATCAAGAGAACTTCTACAAATATTGCATCTATTTCGCAAATTTTTTTATCACCTTTTAAATAATGATACAGGCTTGCCCCAGCCCAACGGCCGGGTCGATGGGCAGGTCGACCCTCAGCTGCATCTTCATGGGCCAGGCCGGTTGATAAAAGACATCTCTCTTCTAAGGCTAAGAAATTGAATGTAAATATTCATTTAATTGGCTAATTTAAATAATAATTGGCAAATAATACGAATATAAAATTTGGAATGTTCGGATTCAAGACAATTGACCATCATTCACACGTTCTATATAATTATGGTGATTATTTCTGATTAGAATAATTGTACTAATAATATGGTCGGCCCGAACCTTTTTAGGACCGACCCCAGCCAATAATTTTTAATCGACCTGTATCATTACTTTTAAAGCACTGATTAAGTCAAAGGAAAGTATATTGGGCAATATTTTTTTATTAAAATCTCGCAAGAATAGTTTTTATTCCTTATCATGATAAATCAACCCTTAAATTACGAAGATCATTATGTCATAGGTGGTCTAAAAATTCGGGTGAGCGCCCTCATGTGCGATCTTCACATGCACACATCGAAAATTTTACATCTCATAGGTTAGCAGATCCAGGGAATCAGGTTATTATTTAAGGTTAGAATTACAACTGATTAGTTTTAATGTAAAAATAAATAAATAAGTCATTTCTCGCAATAATCACATTCTAAAATCAACCTTTTTATGTGTCTATTATGAGAATGTGAGAAAAATTTATAGTATATATATTATTACGTAGCAGGTTAAGGTGATTATAGCGAGATTGTGACTATTTCGAGATACGACTATTGCGGGGGTTGGTTGTAATGTAAAAATGCAATAATCCCACAGTTATGAAAATTTATGCAATAAAAAAAAACCAAATATAGTGAATAATTATTTTGAGTATCTGCGTTAGAGTATTTGTTTACGAACTCTTCTAATTCAATGCATATCAATTCTTTTGTATCTCGAAAAACAGGAGAATATCTTTAAAAGATCTTACTCTGCTTCGTCAGGACAATTAACCATACTCTGATAGAATTTGACAATGAATACGCAAAATTTTATTATATTAACCTGCTTTAAGCAATCAATAAAGTGATTCAGATATATAAGATAATGAAAGTTGGACTATTCAGGGCCTACATACGTACGTAAGCGCATATCTGATAGTATACGTAAATCTCGGTGTACTAAATGCTCTAAATTCTCCGACTTTTAAAACGTGGAAAGGATTATCATAAGAAATCTAATATAAAATGATGGAATTTTCTTATACAAATCAGACCAGTATACTATATTCATTACTATTAACATTTATACCTAGAATGAATTACTATTTAGCTGCATTTGTTGCATTTATTGGTTACGTTTTATACAAATGGTATATTTATCCCTTATATTTGTCACCATTACGTAAAATTCCAGGTCCACCTGTTGATAATTTCATTCTTGGACATTATGTTTCTTTATCAAAAAAAGAAGGTGAAACTTTGGCTCACGTAACAAAGCAATATGGTGGAATAGTTCGAGTTCACAACATATTGAACAAACCTAATATATTTATTACTGATCCAAAACTTATCCAGAAAATATTGGTAAATCGTTCTTATGATTTTCCAAAATATTTCTTCGACAGTGCTTCAGTTAAAAAAATTTTAGGTGATGGTGTTGTATTTGCTGATGGAGAAGTCCATAAACGACAAAGAAAAGTGGTCATTCCTACATTTGCATTTGCTAATATCAAAGTACGTATCCTTTTATGATCATCAATATTATTATCCATTAAAAAAAAAAGAAGTTTTTAATCCTTATAAATTATAATTATAAATTATAATTATTTAATTATTTAAAGGAAATGGTTCCAATATTCGCGCAAGCTGGCCATAAATTGAAAGATATTTGGATGAAGCAAATTGGTAATAAGAAAGAAGAAAGAATTAGCATTACGGCAATAATTTCAAGGATAACTTTAGATGTTATTGGCCTTGTTGGTCTGTATTCATTCTACGTGTTAGATTTCATCAATGGTATTTTTTAATTTTAATCATATATACCATTATTTTAATAGGATTTAATTACGAATTTAACGCTGCTACTTCAGATTCTGAATTAGTTCGAGCATATAATTCAATACTTAATGTTGACCCTCCAATACTATACTTGGCTCTTACTGATCTCTTTCCGTTCATAAGGAACATTCTACATTTTAAATCTTTTAATATTTTTCTTAATGTTGCCGAAAGAATAGTTGCTGAACAAACAAATACTTCCAGAAAAAATTTATTATCTTTTTTGATAAAAACAAATAAAAACTTACCTGTTGATGAACAATTAACACATGATGAAGTTGTTGGTCAGGTAATAATTAACATATATAGCTTCAATGAGTTTATTAAAGCACATCAGTAGTGATATAAAAAATCGATCTTAAGTAAAAATGGTTAGAACTCTAAAAATCCTGGTTTACCGACAATCATTAAATAACCATTTCCATGACGACGATTTTCACGACAAATATTTCCCGAACATTTTCCCGACAATCATTTCCCCGGCATGAACGATTATTTCCTCGGCATGACCATTTCCCAACGATAATTTCTCAGCATGATTATTTCCCAATAATCACGGAAATTCCATGGTAGTTTAGGAAATGGTTGTCGGAAATGGTTACGTTGGAGAAATGGTGTCGGGAAAATAGTTATGTCGGGAAGATTTGTCGGGAAAATAGTTATGCTGGAAAGATTTGTCGGGGAAGATTTGTCGGCGAAGTGGTTGTCGATAAACCAAAAATCTTATGCTAGCATAAATTTTGATTCCCCATGCTAATTTTAATTCATTTATAGCAATAACATACCTAAATTTTTAATTGTAAAATTATATATGGTGATATGGTGTCAAACAACACCACTGGTGTGCTTTAATATTATTAAATTCAATATATATTTTTATGAAATTAAATTTTATTTAAGTTTAAAATTTTTTTAAATTTAAGGTTATGACATTCCTTGTTGCTGGACATGAATCAACTAGTGCCTCGCTAAATTGGGTCCTATACTTTCTTGCAAAAAATCCTGATATACAAGATCGCCTTCGTAAAGAAGTACTCGATGCGTTTATTGATAGTAATTATTTTCCAACATTTGATAAAATTGAACAGATGAAATATTTAGATTGTGTTTTTAAAGAGACTCTAAGAATCGCTCCTCCTGGTATAGTGCAATATTCTTTTCCTCTTTCATTTATTCAATTTATTCATCTATCTCTAATTTATTCTATTTATGATTAAAAGCGCCGTCAGTCACGCGGTATACTTTAAAAGATGAAATTATGAATGGTTACGTTATTCCAAAGGTAATTTCTAACAATTTACATATTTTAATTTATTGTTTTTTTTTAATAATATAACTTTTAAATTTTTCATTTAGAACACTATATTAAAGATTCCTATTTATGCAATTCATCATGATCCTTCAATTTGGGGTGATGATGCTAATCATTTTAACCCATCTCGGTGGCTTGATCCGGAAATAAAATCGAAAGTATCAAGTAATAATTTTATACCTTTTAGTGCAGGTCCTAAAAGTTGTTTAGGAACAAAATTTGCTCAACTGGAATTTAAATCAATTTTGTCTATAATTATTAGAAATTTTAAGCTTAAATTAGTTGAAGGTTTTACTTTTGAAATGAAGTCTACTAATTTAACTAAACCTTTTCCTGGAATTGATTTACGGATTTCAAAAATAGATTATTAAATCTTCCCTAAAATATATATATTTAATACTAATTGTTTTAGAATATTTAGATATTTAGAAATTGGTGTTTTTAACAATTAATTAATTGGATTATAGAATAAATCTGCTATATTTCATTAAATAAAATCTTTATTTAAAATAATTAATTTTTAATTATATTTGCCGAATTATAATTAAAAGATATAGACGAATGCACCAATAAAAAAAGAAAAGAGAAGCATAGCAATAAAAGAGAAAACTTTCAACCTATTTACCATATTATTATCATTTACTATCTATTCTATACTGTTTTACCTTAATAGGCTAGTGATACGGATCGATGCCAAACACTTGGGTTGACATATTATTAAATAATATTAAGCAAACCTAATTTACTCCAAACTTTCTTTTATGCCTTATGATATGATCACGAAATTTGATTCATATCATAGTTTCTATCACCCCTAATGTATTATGTACCATCTTAAAATATACAATTAAAGATGGCATTGGCACACATTTAAGTCACACTCGTTATAGTGAAGTGATCGGGTTGTGAAATTTTCTTTATTATATTGTGAGTCTATTAGTAAATCAACTATATCGAGAGTGTTTTTATATAAACTATTCATTATATTTATAATTCTTATAGTAACTTGTATTATACTTATATGTTTTACGTATAAATTTATTAATCATACTAAATGAAACACAACAATAATTTAACACTTAAGTAAGATGCTCTTGAGATTATATTAACATTTTTGTTCGTTGTTCAACAATATTTTAAATTATATAAATTTATATACGTATATATTGTCTTATTTAAAAAAAAACAAAAAGTAGTGGCTATAATTTTAGTTAATTATAGTATCTTTTCTAGGTGTAATTTTTAAAGACATTTTTTCAATCATAGAATTAATTACCGTGCTTTTATAATGTAACTCTTCGTTCATCAAAGTAACATCATACTTTCTAAATAACATTGCAATAATTCCTTTTAACTCAATCATCGACAATTTCCTACCAGGGCATTGTCGGATTCCTCTACCAAAAAATATAAAATTCTTTTTAACCGTGTTGTCATCACACATAAATCTATCTGGATTAAAGATCTCTGGATCTTTCCAATACTTTGAATTTTTATTTCCAGCTTCAAAAAAACATTATAAATTCAGAACGTGCCGGCCATTGATAACCGAGTAATTCATCAGGTTCAGTGTTTAAACGAGTAGCTGAATGAGAGATAGGACGCATTCTTGAAGATTCATTGATTACTGCTTCGCAATATTTTAATTTAGAGAGGTCGTCTAAAGTGAATTGACGATCACGATCTTCACCAAAGACCGAGTCAAGTTCTTGACGAAGTTTTTTTAAAACATTTGGATTTTTACATATATAATAGACGGTTACGCAGGTCATATTTGCGATCTATTAAATCAATAAAATTAGATATTTATAAAAAGTAACAGTTATTATAACAGATAATAAAATTAAATTATAGTTACTGTTCCGCTTCCAGCAATAAAGGCATCCCTAATATTTCCAACAATTTCAAAGTCAGTCATAGGTCGTAAATCAGACTTTTTACTCTTATTACTATCCCTTTCAGTATTAGCCACAATCAGTAATGATAGCATATCGCTAAATGACGCATCATCATTCTTCTCTTCGATTTCTTTCCTTCTATTCTTAATAATTTCCAAAATTTTTCCATGTACAATATTACAACTTTTTATTCCTGCCTTGGCCATATTTCTAAGTATTGGTACATAATGCCTAATGTAATACGGGAAAAGAACGAATGTCGTGAATGAAGAAACATACTTTTCCATATTTTGGATAAAATATTCAGAATCATCTAATACAGCAGATGGAATATCAAAAAGTTTTTTAGTAGTAAATTTATTAAAATATACAGGCAATGTATAAGCCCTTTTTCCAGTAGTAATTTCAATAATCATATCAGTAGCAAAACGTCTCATCCATTCATTTAACACGATTTGATAATCATCACCAAAATTATTCCAACATTGTTCCATCTCTTTCCACATTCTGTTAGTAGTATTAATAGCTTTAATATTAAAACTAGGAGTAAGCATAGCTTGATTAAAAAAGAGTCTATTAAATTTCCAACTTTCTAGGTTATCATTTGTCGCTATTCCCCACTGGGTCAAACCAAGTTCGTGAAGGCCATCATTTTTTCCAACTCGATTAAACCATTTAGTAGTTGTAGCAGGTGGAAGTAATTTATCAAAATATTCAGGATTACATATATAAACCTTGCGTTTATTACTTAACCAAACTTCAAATACATCACCATATTGTTGTTGGAGCTTAAGAAGCCAAGTAGTATAATTATCCCGTTTTTTATTCCAAAGCTATAAAAATATAAAAATTGATATTGATTTCTTTTTTAAAAAAATTATAATGATAAATTTATAACGACCTCAAAAAAACAATAATAAATTAATACAAACAGATCCGATTATGGGTAATGGAAATGGTCCTGGGAGTTTGTTAACTCGAGTAAAATATTTGTAATAGAAATGACCAACATATAGTAACACTAAAGATAGCAATAAAATTAAGAAATCTTTAAAACTAAAATTAAATAATAAATTTTGTGATAGTGTCATCTTTCCTATTGTTTCTATAGTTTCTATTGCTTAAAATAATACAATTTATTCGATCTTACACGCCGTTAAGATATTAAATAAAATAAACCAAAAATTGTATTATTGATGAAAAGCAAAGATTATGTGCATAATTCATCAATTTATAAAAAAAAAAAGAAAATAAAAGAAATACAATACAAATTTTAAAATTATTGGCACTAGAAAAGCAAATTATATTTAAATACTACATGTGAGAATTATCGAATTTCATTACTATAAACATCGAGTCTAGTATGTATGGATGAACAGATCTGTGTGATATGAAGATGCAAATACTAACGTCGCTCAATTCCTAACAGTCATTTACCTAACAAGTCATTTAGCGGAAATAACCGTCAAAGATTGATACATAGTTGTAAATATACCTATTTTAAAATTGCACCATACTGTTCCGGTAATACGATACGTATTTGTCGTCATACGTACTGGGTTGCGTGTATTTTTATTTGCACAGAATTTAACAATTGCCGTGCAATATGTATACAAAAAAAATTCCTGTATAATAATGTCGACACTCTCAAATCCGATCCTGTTAAAATCGATAGCCTGTCAAATCTGATAAAAATTTAATCTACCAAGTCCGAGTTTGTTATGTTTTCTAAATCCGATACCCTCTGTATATTAGTGCCACCAAGGAAAACCTGTCATCGGACTTTCAATTATATTTTGTGTACAGTTAGCTGTCTATGAAAAATCTATTATTATGATAGATTTTCCATAGACGGCTAATTGTACACAGAATATAATTGACAGGTTTCCCCATATACGAGTGCAACAAGAGAAACCCCTGGAATTGTTAGTTTTCAGATAAAGTCAGACCTCTATATGGTCACATTTTTTATAATCTCACCTCTATATAAGCACTTAATTTTGTTAAATAGACTGCTATAAATATATAGAAAAACTCTATATAAGCACAATCTCTTTATAAGCACATTTTTAAAAAAGTTCCTATACTCCCAGCTAAGTGATTACATAGAGGGTTGACTGTACGTACGTATTTTATTTTCAAAACAGCTTATAAGAATTTGATGTTCTCCGTTTCTAAAAGTGGAGTTTCCGAAAATTATGAATTTCGGGTTTTTCCTTTGCGGCGTTCATTTCCTTGTTATCTGGCGGATACATGGGTATATGCAGGATAATAGTAAAAGCACGTGGCCGAAGGCCTCGTGCGTTGAAATTATACTGTCGATGCCCATGTTCCGCATATAACTAGTTAATCTGGCAGATATGACGTATACACTTACGTACGGAAAGAGTTTTATATTACTTCTGCAGATTTTTATATTAAAAGTCACATGATTTTAGTAAAAATTTGTGGAAATAATGTGAAATTTTTTTCGTCAGTGTTTACATAGTACCCACAAGATAAATTTATTTACATAGTCGTTTATCGTTGGGTATCTATTAAAAGAAGCTAATTTAATTATTGATTAACTCCATTTATTTTTTATTCAAAATTAGTTAAGTCTGAAACCTTCTAATTACTATAGATTCTAAATGCACTTGAATTGAATGAGATTTTAAATTCATTCAAGTTGGTAAAAATTCCTGAAAGTCGTTTTTCCAAAACGAGCGAGTATAAATCGTTCATCATCATGACTAATATATTTATTTCTCACTATGGGAAGATAATCTTGTAGATCTCTAGTCATACAAAGTGAACTCTCGAGTCTTCATATGACCGAGTATTTACTATAAAATCTTGACCTCAAAATTTTAATGATATACGTTCAAATCTGATAATTGCATACTATTTAAACATGCCTATCATAATTAAAGAGACCCTTTTCGTTAAACCAGCCAAGCCAACGAACAATGTTCAAATCCCGCTTTCTAATTGTGACCTTTCCATGCCACCGCATTATTATGGGTTCATTTATTTTTTTAAAAATGTCTTAAAAAAGGATAATTTTATGAATACTCAAAAACTTTTAACTTCGCTTGAAGATGTGTTAACCGATTATTATCCTCTGGCTGGTACAATTAAAAGTGAATCCGATGGCAGACCTATCATTGATTGTAATGATCATGGTATTCAATTTATCATTGCCGAGTGTTCTGATATTATAATTAGTCAACTTGAAGAAAAGAATTGGGAACATGCAGTTACTCCTCATGGATTAATGCCACAATCAACATATAATAAAACCGATCCAATTCTATTTATAATACAACACACTACTTTTGCTGATGGATCCGTAGCTCTTGGTTTTTCTATGCACCATCATGTTGTAGATGGTTTTGGTCTTGTTACTTTTTTGGAAAATTGGGGTCGGAAAGCTCGTTTAGAACAGATTGATCCACCTGTTCTTGATCGAAGTTTGTTAAAAGCAAGTGGTAATCCTCCAACACATGTCCCTCACGAATATATATTAATTAAACCGGGACTTAACGTACCACAATTTTCTGCAAATCCGTCTTTAACTACCAAAATTTTTCGTTTTAATCAAGACAATATTAAGAGATTACGTGATTATTATTCTGTTGATATTTCTAATGAGAATTTGATTTCAACAAATGATGCACTTGTAACTCATATTTGGAGGACGGTCACTAGAGCTCGAAATGTTGATTTAAATACTGAAGTATTTTGTGGATTGGCTATCAATGGACGTGATAGATTAAACCCACCTATTCCTAAAACTTATTTTGGAAACGTTTCCATGTAAATATTATTATTATTATTTCTATTTTTTTTTTATACGCTTAAAAATAACTTTACTATTAATTAATTTTATTTATTGTTTTTTAGTTATATACGTCCAAAAATGATTGTCTCCCAATTGATTAATGATTCACCACCTACAGTAGCACTTCAAGTTCAAAAGGCTTTTATAGATACGAATAATAGTCGCATTCGATCCTTAATTGATTGGTTTGAACAACAACCAGATAAATCATTGATTCTGCCTGTATTAGCATTTAATGACAAAGATTTTGCAATAGTTACTATGCCAAAATTTCCTGTGCGTAATTTAGTAGATTTTGGTGATGGAACTCCTATAAAACAGAGATTAAGGGGAGGAGTAGATATCAATGGGATAGCTATGATACTTGGTGCCGAAGATGAAGAAATAGAAGTTTACATTTGTTTGCCAACTGAAATTTTGGAAAATTTGAAACATGATCCTGAATTTAAAAAATTTATTGACCAATAGCGTAGCTTAAGATAAGTTTTCTTCTTATCAAATTGCAGAATCATATGTAATCAGTACAAATTTCTTTTGTTTTTTTATTGTATTTAAACACTTTTTTTTATTATATTTAGTAAACCGCTTTTATTATTTTTTTATCATGAACAAATAAAGGCATATGCTGTTTTTTCGAGTAATTTTATTTCTTGTGAAGTGGATCCAAAATATTTAAGATACAGAATCCACATAAGCGGGGTTTGGAACCTAAAACGAATGATAAATGGAGATTAGGACGCTGACATTTATTACGCTATATCCATTTACTATGAGGGCTCCCCGTTTAAATATTCGAGTTTATCACATCAAAATTCGAGTTAATCACACCAAAATTCGAGTTTATTACATGAATTATTAATAATTGATGTGATAAACTCGAATTTTGATGTGATAAACTCGAATATTTAAATCGGTTCCAACCTCTCCCTCCCACAAAAGATCCAATATGATTGGGCAATTTAAAAAGAATTTGATTATACTAATTTCTTTGTGTAATGTAAGATATCGATATAGTATGCGCTTAATCCCCACCATCTAAAATATTACGTAATAAATGTTAGTGCCCTTAATCTAATAAAAGTGAACAAGACATCTATCTATACACTAAAACTTTAATATTTGTCATATGGGCGAATTTGACTCCAATCAATTATATCACATGATGTGATAATTAAATTTAGAAGTATTACATAGCGTTAATGCTGTAAATAAATTGCACACAAATTTAAAACATGAAAGATAATTTTTAAGACTTTTTAATAATGCAGTATAAAATTAATCTATATAGGAGAATATAATAAATTTATTAAAAATAACATAGTAAGTCAAATTTAAAAAAAATGGCAAGTCTCTAAGAAAATGAATATTAAATATATCATTTTTTAAATTAGTTCATAATTTTTTTATGAAGAATATTTCACTTTACACTGATACTTTTACAAATATTTTTTCAAAATAAATATTTCAAAAATTTGTTTCTTGGTCTTCTGTCTTCTATGTAACTCAAATATATTTAGCATGATAGTCTAAAAATTTTAAAAAAAGTTTTGTAAATATGAAAGTATTAAAAAGAAATAAAATAAACAAAAGCCAGAAAACCTGATATAAAATCTTATTAAAAAGCTAATATTTTTAGTTTTATTACCTTTTGCTCATTTTACTCATTTTAATAAAAACTATCTAAAACCTATCTAGAAGTCATGATTGCAAGTAGATTCAAAAGAGATAATTGTTTATAATTGATTTAGAAATTATCTAATCATAAATTGATTTTTAATGTAGGACAAATTCACAGTAATTACAAAATTTACATAGAACAAATTTATTTTGAATGATGCAAATTTGAAAATCTAATTTGCAAATATCACAAATGATTATTAAATAAAGTTAAATTATCCTATATATCAGTTATTTCAATATATTTGATTGGCTAATTTTTATCATTGATTTTCTTATGCATAAACTAGAAATGAATGTTCAATAGAATAGGTGAGCAATATAAAAAATAAACTCCACTAATAATTAGTAATTATTAATAGATATTTAGTGGAGTTGTAGAGTTTGCAGAGTTTGCCTACCTATTCTCTAGAATATCCTTAGAAATTGCATATTGTAAAGGGGTAAATTATAGCCTGTATTATAGCAAACAGAAGAAGTTTTGAATAATTGGTATAATTTAGCTTCAATTGTAAACAAAATAGGTATAAATTGTATTGACAATTTATTTTATATAGATTATATAATAGTAATACCAAAGTTTAATATTATATAATATAGTTAAAGAATATACTATAAATAAATAGTATTGATTTTAACAACTCTTTCTAATGATTACCTGGACCAAAAATTTTTTGCTAAAGAAAAACTCAAACTACTTGTAGGTGTCGTAGCCTATATAGTGGTTTGTTTAGAGATCAACTGCTTATCTAAGAGACTCCTCTAAAAGGATATTTGGCATGCGAGCCAGGAGCATTATTATTCAAGATAATTGACAGGTGGTGCCCTTGTATAAAAAATCTTGGTGGAGTATTGGTGCGTAAGCCCAACTCTGTCAACGAAGTTGTTAGGCTATTACTTCAATAAAGAACATAGAGAAAACAACAAGAAGTTCTGCTTTTTCAACACACTTATTTAAAAAATTTTAAAAGTACTTGCAACTTTCTTCTTTTACTTCTGCTTTTCTTTAGTCTTCCAAAATTTTTTTTTAAAAAGTAAGGATTTGGTTTATCTCTCCAAAAGATTAACAGTGTTTATATTTCAAATCTGGATAGTCAAGTAGATTACAACCACATGTTTGATAAATACAGTGCTACTAATTTTAACAGGTCTTGGATTCTAATAGCAGTAACAGATGGCTTGAGATACAGGTCTACAGACAGCAGCAGCACCTGGCTTGAGATACAGATTAGGTCAGAACAGGACCTCGGACATTTCTGATATATATCATATTTTTTTTTAGCGAATTGCCAAAAATTTGGTCAATGGTCCAAGCAAATTGATATTAATTTTAAAATAGGTATAATTAACTATTTTGGCAAATTACATCAATTTTATACATGCTATATTTTATTTTCAGCAAATTACCTACATTTTGAAAAAATTATACTCAAAAATAAGCTACTTTATTTTTTAAACCACTATAATTTTTCAAAATTCAAGAGAAGATGCTTAATTTTGAATTTTTTGATCAAAAATCCAAGATTATGTATCTTTTCTTAAATTTACAAGAAATATAAAATTAAATATACTATTATGTGTATTTTTATGTGCTAAACAAGTTTACATAGAATATAAAGTTAGAATTAATTAGTAAAATTTTGAGAATTATAGAATTTTTTAGTATTTTAAGGTTCTCAAAATTTACTAATTGATTATAACTATATACTCTAATAAACCTTGTTTAGCACAAAAAAACTCTTTCTGTCTATCACTCGTATACAAATTTCTCCTAGCTTAATTATTTTAAAATACCTTATAACTTTTTTCTTACTAAATTAACCTTAGTTTCGCTACTAATTAAACTTATTCTTAACAAAAAATACATATAATACTTGAATATTAAACTAAAAACTTTTAAAACTATCAAGAAACGGCCAACTGGTCTTTTTCTTGCAATTTACTCAATATCTTTAAAATGGCTATCTAAACATACTCTTTGAACTTAGTAAAACTTAAAGAGCTCACTATTCCCGTCATAACAAGCTAAATTTCAAGTTTATAGACCTAAAACTGACATAGATATCTTCAAAAAACCTCTCAAACTCCCTTAAGTTTTTCTTCGTTTTCTCTAAGGTTCCTTTTACAAAAAACTCTATAGGCGTTTTCTGTGTAATACTTACTATTTTTAGACCATACTACTCACGTTTTTAACTACCCAAAATTAGTAGTTCTCTACTAATTACACCAATTTAATTTTAATTTTTAATTAAAATTTAATATTTACAAAACAGGAAATATTTAACT
>CAJVPY010003280.1:0-14388 GCA_910591965.1 Dentiscutata erythropus | reverse complement strand
ATATAATCCTTATTTTCAAATATTATCAAAAAAATTTTTATTTAAATATTTTAAATTTTAAAAAAAGTAAATCATAAACAAATTTATAGCAATTTTCCAGACAAATTTGCCTAGAATTGCCTACAGTTTAAGGGATAACATATTGTATTAATCATTATTTATAAACAAATAAACATATATAAGTGAGGGTTTTTGATAAAGTAACAATAATTTACCTTGGCTTGTATTTATTGCTTATTTGGTTAGATATTAGGTTTAACTTTATGAATAATATATCGCGTTAATTATTATATATGAACAAATAAATATATATAAGTGAGAGTTTTTGATAAAGTAATGATAATTTATTTTGGCTTGCATTTGTTGCTTTATTTAGTTAGATATCAAGTTTAATTTTATAGATAACACATCATGTTAATCATCATATATGAATAAATAAACATATATAAGCAAGGGTTTTTTGATCTTCAAAAAGCTTCAGAATTTCTGAATTCTAATCAAATAAAAAAATAAATCGAAGTCAAAGTAAATTTGTAACAAAATCAGATTTAATTCTTATTTTAAATTTTAATTTAATTATAAATAAATTCATCTCGCTCTATGCTTATTTAGCATATACATTAATAAAAAGTTAAATTGACACCTTGCTTGTGCTTTTCTTATAATTAAATTTAGCAATTCATTGCTTTATTAATTATCATTATCTGCATAACAAAAAATAAAAAAATTTTTTAACATTAAAAATACTCAATTTCAAAAATATAGAAGCTCAATCTAATATTGAAATGGGGCTCAATTTGATATCAAAATAGAGGTTCAATCTAATATTGAAATGGAGATTCAATCTAATGTTGAAAAAAAATATTGCAAAAGCTGCAATTAAGATCGTCTACTTGAATTATTTAATAGCAATAAAACTTGCCTAAAATACAGAATTAAAAAGAATAATCAAAATGCTTAAAAACATACAGCTGCAAAAATAAATACTAATCATGATGTGATGGAAGATTTTCTTGCTATCCTGAGAGCAATAAAAGGCCAAAATATCAAAAATTTTAAGCAAATAATTAATATTAATGAATATACAACTCCAATCAACCCAAAAGAGATTGTGATGTCTATTTCAAATAATATTCTTATAATTATAAATTTTAAATTCAAGTAAGATATTAAGGGCGCTGACAGATATTACGTAATATTAATTTACTATGAGGGTACCCCCCCTCCCCCACATAAGACAATTCTGATTGGCCGATTTAAAAATATATATAGTAAATATATATAGTATATATAGTTTTACTAATTGATTATTACTTTGAGTCTCTAATAAACTTATGTAAAATATAAATATATGCCGGAATAATGTATTTTTTGGTGCTGAACAAGTTTACTTAGAGCTCAAAAGCATACTTTATTAGTAATATTTTGAGCAATACAAGGTTTTCTATATTTTTATTAATAAAAATATAGAAAATCTATCATAAACTAAAATTTTACTAATAAAATAAGCCTTTATGTTCTAAGTAAACTTGTTCAGCACCAAAAATACATTATTATGGCATACGTTTTCTTTACTTTTCTTAATTTGTAAAGTGAAGATGCGTAAATTTGTATTTTTGATGAAAATTTACCAAATTTACGTATCTTTACTTTACAAATTAAGAAAAGTAAAGAAAACGTATACCAACATAATGTAGTTTTTGGTGCTGAACACGTTTACTTAGAACGTAAAAGCTTATTTTATTAGTAAAATTTTAGTTTATGATAGATTTTCTATATTTTTATTAATAAAAATATAGAAAATTTATTATAAACTAAATTTTTACTAATAAAAAATAATTTTAAGTTCTAAGTAAACTTGTTAAGCACCAAAGAATACATTATTCCAGTATATATTTTCTTTACTTTTCTTAATTTATAAAGTAAAGATGCGTAAATTTAGTAAATTTTCATCAAAAAACAATTTAACACATCTTTATTTACAAATTAAGAAAAATAAAGCAAATGTATGCCGTAATAATATAGTTTCTGGTGCTGAACAAGTTTACTTAGAACTTAAAGTTATATTATATTAGTAAAAATTTAGTTTATAATAAATTTTCTATATTTTTATTAATAAAAATATGAAAATATATCATAAACTAAATTTTTACTAATAAAATAAGCCTTTATGTTCTAAGTAAACTTGTTTAGCACCAAAAAATACATTATTTTGGTATACGTTTCTTTACATTTCTTAATTTGTAAAATGAAGATGCGTAAATTTGATAAATTTTTATCAAAAATCCAATTTTATATATCTTCACTTTACAAATTAAGAAAAGTAAAGAAAACATATACTGTAATAATGTATTTTATAGTGCTGAACAAGTTTACTTAGAACGTAAAGGCTTATTTTATTAGTAAAATTTTAGTTTATAATAGAACTTCTATATTTTTATTAATAAAAATATAAAAAATCTTGTATTGCTCAAAATATTACCAATAAAGTATGCTTTTGAGCTCTAAGTAAACTTGTTCAGCACCAAAAAATACATCATATTTGTATTTTAAACAAGTTTGGTTAAATATAAAATTATAGCTGTTTATATAATTTTAACTTATATACAGTTATACCTCTATATAATCATCTTCTATATAATCACAAACTCTATATAATCATATAATTTTATATGGTCATTTTTTTTAATAATAAAAATACCTCTATATAATTACAACCATAGTACTATCACTATCATATTTTTTTAAAAAGTTTTTTTACTAAATTATTAATAAAAATATCTCTTTAAAATCACAAATTAATAAAAATTTTTATTTAAAATTTACAGATCTCAAGAATTTAAATAAAAAAATTTTTATTAAATTTAATCAAGCAGTTATTGAGATATCCTTGATTAAAATTTTAGAAAAAATTTAAACCATCTATCAAATAGAAGCTGTGCCAAAATTTTTAACAAAACTTTGATCAAGAATATCTCAGCAACTACTTGATAAATTTAATGAAAATTTTTTTATTTAAATTCTATAGTTCTTAAAAATTTAAATAAAAAAAAGTTTATTAAATTTGATCAAATAGTTGTTGAGATATCCTTGATTAAAGTTTTGAAAAAAATTTAAAACATCTATAAATAAACCAAATAGAAGCTGCGCCAAAAATTTTTAACAAAACTTTGATCAAGAATATCTCAGCGACTGCTTGATCAAATTTAATGAAATTTTTTTTATTTAAATTCTATATATCTCAAGAATTTAAATAAAAAAAAGTTTATTAAATTTGATCAAACAGTTGTTGAGATATTTTTGATCAAAGGTTTAGAAAAAATTTAAAACATCTATCAAATAAACCAAATAGAAGCTGCACCAAAATTTTTAACAAACTTTAATCAAGAATATCTTGGCAACCGCTTGATCAAATTCAATGAATTTTTTTTTATTTAAATTCTATAGATCTTAAGAATTTAAATAAAAAAAAGTTTATTAAAATTGATCAAATGGTTGTTGAGATATACTTGATCAAAGTTTTAGAAAAAATTTAAAACGTCTATCAAATAAACCAAATAGAAGCCGTACCAAAATTTTTAACAAAACTTTGATCAAGAATATCTCAGTGACCGCTTGATCAAATTTAATGAAAATTTTTTTATTTAAATTCTATATATCTCAAGAATTTAAATAAAAAATGTTTATTAAATTTGATCAAACAGTTGAAATATTCTTGATCAAAGTTTTAGAAAAATTTAAAACGTCTATCAAATAAACCAAATAGAAGCTGCGCCAAAATTTTTAACAAAACTTTGATCAAGAATATCTTGGCAACCGCTTGATCAAATTCGATGAATTTTTTTTTATTTAAATTCTATAGATCTCATGAATTTAAATAAAAAAAAGTTTATTAAAATTGATCAAATGTTTGTTGAGATATACTTGATCAAAGTTTTAGAAAAAATTTAAAACATCTATCAAATAAACCAAATAGAAGCTGTGCTAAAATTTTTAACAAAACTTTGATCAAAAATATCTTAACAACCACTTGATCAAATTTGATGAAATCTTTTTTATTTAAATACTATAGATCTCAAGAATTTAAATAAAAAAATTTTTATTAAATTTGATCAAACGGTTGTTGAGATATCCTTGATCAAAGTTTTAGAAAAAATAGAATTTAAAATTTGTAAATAAAAAATTATTTATTATTATTTACTTTTTTAAAATCACATTATTTTAATTATTTTATATTGTGTGATTATATAGAGGTAATTCTATTTAATCCCCCCTCTATATAATCACCAAAAAATGCTAGCCAAAATGGGTAATTATATGAAGGTATGACTGTATTATTATAGTAAAAATATTAGTTAGACAAAGGTCTTTTGGAACTCCTGGCTATTATATAGAATTGGTAAAGAAATTATCAATATAAATTTCGTAATTTTAAAAGACAAATATAAATATATTTCTTTCAGATACTACAGTATTATATTTTAGGCATTGCTTCAACTTTATTCTTATTATACTTTTAATTATATAAAAAATATAGCATTTAGTTATTATTAACAATCACTGAAGCAAAAAAGCTTATTGTAATTAAGGTAGAATGCTTTATATGCAGTTCATTTAATTGAAGATCCGCCAGTCACCTAGTGTATAATCATAGTATAACATGATGCAAATCACTATGTAAATTATATAAACAAAAAATGTAAAGATTTTTTGACAATTATTTAAAGAAAACTTTTTTTTATACTAAGTTAATCAACAAGGTCGATTAATATATATTTTTTTAATGAATATTAAATGAATTGTGTAGATAAAAAAACATTTATATACTATCACTATTAAAATTCCTGTAATTTATAAAAAAATGCTAGTAATTAAAAACAATATTAATGAGTAGTGCCAAGAAAAAAATTAGACTTTGAAACTTAAACTTATAATTTATCAGAATCAGTTTTTAAAAAAGTTTATATAATTAAAGCTATTCTTAAGTACTCAATAGATCGAACATAAAACTTTAATTAGTTAGAAATTAAATAAATCAATCAAGTAAGTTATCAATTCGATTAACAAATTAACAAAATACAACCCACCTTTTTTTTCTAAAAATTTACTATTGATAAAGATCGCTCAAGCACTACTTTTACATTTTATCATATCAAACATAATAAACAATGAATTTATAACAAAATTCACAACAAATTTCTAATCGGTTTAAAAAAATAGCTTTTTTATTTTTAATGCTTGAAGCTTTTAAAACAAATAGTTGATATCTTAATATGAACATAATTAATACAACTTATTTTTTAACATTTAACCAAGCCATAATTAATATTGCTATTCCACTTTTCACTCATATAAACTTAATAAATTTTTTTTTTTACTTCTTGTTACTGTAAAGCAACTTTCACCAATATTTTTATAAGTTGTTGCTGTTGTAACAAAAGGTTAATATTGGTAAAACTATTAAAAGAAGAAGCCAATATAAATGAAGCTGAAGATTCGGTAGTTAGTTAAACAAAATTTTTTTATTAGACTTTTTAGATATTTTAGATAGTATAATAAAGATCATAAAAAATAGAAAAAGAGTATACTCAAGTATTTAATTTTATAAATATCATTATTGATTGTAATGCTTGAGCATCATTACTATTATTCTTTAATTAATTGATTTAGATGCTTGAGAACAGCCTAAGTTTAGTATATTATAAAAAGTTCAAGTATGGCTTTTTTTTTTAGCATTATTTATATATTCAATAGATATATGATGAACAACTAACAGATACCTATAATACTATCCTAGCTCTACCTTAGCTCTACTCGTTTGTATAAGAGCTTTATTTTTTAAATCTTTACCTTACCTAAAGTTCAGAAATCAATACTCTAATCTGGCTTTTATAGTACTATTCGCAGATATCTATTGGTAGCCTAGGCCTATTCGGAGGCCTAATTGCAACCTATTGAATTAATATTGCATCTAATAGGCTTATTAGATATCTGATACTTATATTATAAAATATCAGATATTTGATATTTTGTTAATAGAAATATCAGATCTCTAATATAACTATCAGAGCAATATGTGCCAAATATTGAGTTTATAAATACCTAATATTCTACTTATATCTTGTCAAAATTTTGTATTTAGTCTAGTTAATGTATTAAATATGTCAAAGTTCTAGATAGTAAGTAATATTTGATTTATTGCTTATTTTATATTGGTATTTAGTGGCTAGGTAACTCTTTCTGATAATCATTTAGACTACATTTTTCAAAAAACTTTTTACTAGGAAAAAAAAACAGTATACTAGAGTAAAGTCAATAACTTGTATATAAAATATGGGAAAATGAACCTCTAAGTTAGCAGCTATTATTTAGAGGTAGTTCTTATATGCTATCTGCTAACAACCTTAGAGTTTATTACTTACTAACTAGAGGCATAGCACTTGTCATTTAGAAGTAGTTCTTATATGCTACTTGCTAACAAGTTTAAAGTTTATTACTCATCAATAAGACTTAGTACTGTGCAAACTTGGGTGTATAGTTGATTCTAGTAAAGGAAACTCACACTCCTTTAATATGTTTCAAGTATTTTTTTTTTTTTCGTATTTTTCCAACTTTTCCAACCTTTTTGACAAACATTTAGGCCTTTTTTCTTAACCTTTTCAAAAGATCAGTATTATCTTTCCATTTTCAGATGAATAAAGTAGGACATAAACTTGGGATTGTTTCGGCAATAATGACCCTACACTATATGACAAACCAATCGGCACTTTGGTTAACAAACCAACCTAAATTGAATATGATAGTCAGAAAAAAATTCTAATAATAATATATAGCTTTACAACAGAGATATACAAGATTTTTAAATTTAAAAATTAGGTTTGTTTAAATTTAATTAGATATATAATTTTTACAATTGTACCTAGTACAAGCTATAATAGTACTTTTATAGATTTATTTTTTTTTTGTCTTTTTCTTCTTTTATTTGTTTTTTTATTTATTTTTTGTTGCTTAGATATTTTTTTCTTTCACTTCTTTTGTTTTATTCCCTTTATTTTTTTTTTGTTAGTATTAGTTTTTTTTTTCATAAATCGGTTGGAGACTATAAATCCTTCTGCTCAGAAAGCTAGAAGAAGAAGGTTAAGAAAAAAGGTGATCTTAATAGGCCATAAATACTATTCAGTGATGTATCAAAGAATTCATTTGCAGGGTTTTTGATATGAAAATAAACTTTACTATATATATTGTTACAAGTGGGATAGTCTTCTTAATTTACCACCTACAACATAGTACACAGCAACAGGAATCTCTAAAACAACAAGGTGAGATATGAAGTGGTGTGGAAGTGGAATGTTTTTTTACTAGGACAGTTTGGTATATTCATTAGAAGCATAGAGACATGGTTTACTTAGAGCAAAGATATGTTTATTTATTTATAATACAATATTTAGATACAAAGCTATCTATAGGTATTTATTCCTATAGAATTCTAATATTTTAAAACATTGCAAAAAATAAATCCTAAAGTTAAAAAAAGGGTAAAAGCTAGGGTTTATATAGCTTTTACAATATATATTAAAAGAATATAAAACAATAAAAAACTATAAGAAACTATAAAAAATAATAAGAAACTATAAGAAACAATAAGAAATAATAAAAAATATTAATAAACATTAAGAAACATTAAAAAACATAAAGTAATATTAAGAAACAGACCTGTGGGTCGATAGCATAGCGGTTATGCTCCCAGGTTGCAAATCGGATGGTTGCTGGTTTAATTCCTCCCAATATCAGATTAATAAAAATTCGAAAACAGAAGTGAAACACCGCGGGGTACAGAGAACCCGGGATATCTACGGATAGACGTATTTGGGGAATAGTTATTCTAAGAAGTTGTGGCTATGAAGCGAGGCGTGTTAGAACCCCGATTTGAAATAACCGAAGTCGCGAGATGGAATGTGAGACCGAGTCTGATAAAGATACTACAAGAACTTGTGGCGCCACCGGATTGGCTGGTGAAATCCCAGTACAATAGAAAGGTGATCCAACATCTCTGGACGTTAGTGCAGGCGGTCGAATCCGAGTATCCAAAGTGGTACTAGAGGTTCAGACCAGACCCCGTGCAGGAAAAATGTATGCAGTAACTAGCCTTTGGGTTGGGTATGTATCTGGAGGGGTATAAAGTCTTGGCAGGACTTGCCGAAGGAAAAAAAAAAAAAAAAAAAAAAAAAAAAAAAAAAAACAAAAAACAAAAAACAAACAAAAAACAAAAACTGGATTTTCATTTTTTGGCAGTATCAGCCCTTTCTATTGCAAAGACTTCATATAGTCACAAAAACTAAAATACTTGTATCTTGTGATCTACTATGCCAATTTTAACGATTTAACTACCATTTTGATCACAAGACATTCCTCTACAACCTTTCTAGTTATTGAAAAAGGGTACTTAGTAAAGAAAAAAGTCTTTATTGAAAAACTCCAAATTCAAAAAATTTAATATGTTTGTAGCCAATTAGACGATTTCCAGTGATCTACTATTACACTATGCAAGCATTATCATTACACACACAAATTTTTAGTATATAGATTTTATTTTAAACAAATTAATTTATAAAAAAAAATTGTAAATAAAACATACAGACAAAATTTTTTTGCCATGTTTCACTTATCAAATTAATTTATGTCAGTGAAATTTTCAAAGAATCTCAAATCTTTAAAAAAAATATTGATAATACAACTATCATAGCAAAATATTTTGAAAATATTAGCCATGCTTATTTTATTAGAAAATTGTAAAAACAGCAAGAAATTTTGTATTATAAATATGTAACTCTTATTAAACCTGGCATAACAAGATAAAATTCATATTACTATTGTTTAGAAAGTCTTTTTAAAACAAAAGAAGCTCTTAAAGTAAATTTAATTAAATTAACAAATATTTATTTAAAATTAATTATAATATATATTTTTTTAAATATTAGTTGCAAGATATATATCTTGTAATGATTCTAGTAATAATGAGTCTTCTGATTTTCAAAATTCTTCATAATATTATAAATGATGATAACTGGTGGTGGCAAATAAAAAATATCAAATCTTTATTGTTATCTTATTGTGCTTGTTTTAACTTGTTACAATGTAACAAAGTATAACTTTTTGAAGTATTAAACTCTTTTGATACTTAGCTAAAATGATTAAAAAATATCAAGATATTTATTTTAGCCAACAACTTTTAAATTGCTTAGAAAAGTATTAGAATTCTTGGAAGCAACTATTATTAGTATTATCCTTTGTTCTTCATTCTATATATCAAATGGATAAATTCAACCCTGAATTAGAAAATTTAACATGTGATAATATAGATGAATTTGGTTTATATTATTATTCTGAATGGTTTTACAACTAACCAACTTCAATTTTGCAAGAACTTGAACTTTTTTGCCAAAAAAATTATTATTTAATGCCACAACATCAAGGCAATTTAGCAACAAAAGTAATTGAATACTGGAACTATTGTGCATCACTAAAGAGCTAGGTCAGGTCAGGTAGCATTATAAATTTATAGAATATGTATAAATGCAGCATCTGTTAAATGACTTTGGTCTTCAATAAGATTTATTCACTCTAATCATTATAATAGATTACTAGTAATAAATTTTATTTATTATTTATTATTTCATTATTTTATTTATTTTGTTTATTTAATTGATGATCCTCCAATCAACTAAAGCATTATTTTAATAAAATGTGATTCAGATTACTATATAAATTTACTATAGTGCAAATGTAGCACTTGCCCAAGGTAAACTTTTTTTTATATTAAGTTAATCAATCAGCCTAGCCTGGTAAGTATTGAGATATCTTTAAAAAACCTCTCTTTTACTATGTAAATTTTTTTACAAACAATAGTATTGTTTGCAAAGAAATTTATATAGTAAAAGAAAGATTTTTTAAAGATGTCTCAGTACTTACCAGGCTAATTTTGACGCTATAACCACTATTAGATGCATCTTGACAAGCTTTACAAAAGTCTCTTAAGCAAAAAAGGCGATTAACTTAGTATGAAAAAAAGTTTGCCACATTTGCACTATAGTAAATTTATATAGTAATCTGAGTCACATTTTACTAAGATCATGTTTTAGTTGACTGGAGGATCATTAATTAATTTATATTATTTATAGTTTCATAAGATATTAGCAATTAGTCAACTACGTGAAATTCTCAATCAAAATTGTCAGGTTCAGAAATTGAACAAAATCAAAAGGCTTTATGAATTTACTTCAACAACTTTTTTATTAGACTGTCCTGCAGATGATACTGATAATGAAGATAGCTACACAGAATTGAAGATGCGAATGATGATAAAGAAGAATTCTGGATATCAATTTTTGACAATGATTATGATGAAAGTAATTTATCAAGTTCAGAATCAACTAATAATAATAATGAATCAGTAGTTAATGAAAAATATATGGTAAAAGATCAGAAGGCTAAGTGGCCATTGAATAGTTTATTTTTATCTGATTTGAAAGCACTATTTTTTGCAAATAGTTAGCTATTTGATAATAAATAGAGAAATATTATAGTAGCTTTTAAGATGAAATGTATTGCTTAGTTTTTTTTAAAAAAAAGAAAAATAAATAAATAAATAAGTATGCGCAATATTAATTATTTGAGGTTATATTCTTCTTTATTTATTAGCGCAGTTTAGACAATATATAACATATAATAAAGTGTATTTTATTTATATAGAAATAAGTTGGCAAAACTTATTTCAAGAATTATAATTTGGTAACCAATTTTTATCTTGTAAATAGAAATAGAATTAATACGTTGAAATTCGAATTAAAAAAAGATCACACTTTACAAAAAGGTATAATCATAATTTAATATGTAAAATCGTGGAAAATCAGATTATTCTTTTGATTTTTAATAAAACAATAGATTTTTAAAGTGTATGCAAATAATATTTTAAGATTCTGTTAGTTTTCAATAATATGACTTTTAGTAAAATTATAAAGCTTCAATTCTAAATTCAACAATCTGGATTAATACCTTAATCAAATAATTTAAATATCCTGATCAGAGATTTTTAATCGGATTGGTCAAAGAACCTGAATAATGGATCTAAGGATGTATTTAAAAGTTGGACATATTGGACCTGGACTATGTCCAAGTATATGTCCAATGTCCAGTCCAGTCCAATGGTGTTAAAATTAGATAGACATATGTCCAATGCCAACACTGGATATAATGTTTCAGAGGCTTGGTGCAAGAATGTGAACCTCAGAAGATTGTGCAAGTATGGATTATTGTATTAAAGAGTTTCAATTTAATGCTACGGTTGATAGAGTTCTGCGACCCTGGTTACCGTATTTTCGCGTAATAACGCACAGGGGTAATTTCAATTTTTGGCCAAAATTAAGCTTAATTCGGGCCATTATTCGAAATAGTGCTCATGAGCGAAAATACGGTAGATAGAAAACGAATAAGGATGGATGGAAAAAATACAATTAAGTGGAGTTTAAAACACTGCACAGTTCTAAAAATTTATTAGAGTAAGTAATCGTCCACCCGGGTTAAACGGGTTACCCGATGACCCGGGTGACCCGCGGGTCAACCCGCTGGGTCACCCGGGTCATTGTTTTTTAGACGGGTTGAGTCTGACGAAACCACGTGAGGCTAATTATCACGTACTATTACTTATAAAAATCAAAATAGTTTGTTGATTTTTATATATTGTACCGTGTGACAATTAGCATCACATGGTTCGTCAGGCTTCACACTAGTCCCCAAATCTCACGATCATCCGATTTCGCTATCATCCGCGACATTTAATACCGAGTTTCATTGGGGTTAAAGTGAAATTTTGTTAGGATAAGGGATTATAATTATTTTAATCTGCAGTGGCTCACAACAACATTTATACGCGGAAGATTCACCAATTTTGTTTAATATTGCTGTGAAATCCGTATACTATGGTGATACAAAATTACGTTTTTGATGCACTTAACCAAAAATGATCAATTTTTATGAAGATCTTATCAAGAATGTAATTTAGAAATTTTTTGTTAGTTCGCAGACATGTCGTATCTAAAGTTACTATCTATCTGAAGTTGCAACTTTAGATATATAAAGTTGCATCTAACCAGAATTATATGCGTGAAGATCTAATTTCAGGGGCTTAATTTTAGTCAGGTCAACTTTATATATCTAAAGTTGCAACTTCAAATAGATGGTAATTTAATGTAACGAAAACATGCAGATTCACGTGTTTGTACAATATGATATGCACCGGATTTTCAATATTACGTATTTTAAAATAACATACAAGCCTAATTTTTATATTTAAAATATGTTGATTGATGTAAATCTCATTTTAAGCACTGCACTCTTACAAGTTTAACAATGGAATTCTATAGAAAGCGTGTTGAGAATTTTCCCTTATTATTTGGCTTTGATGGATTGTTTAAAAATAATGTAGAAAATTTTACAACCAATCAAACCTTATTCTACTCTCTCAACCAAGAAGTTGATTTATTGCGAAAGGACTTGTCAAAGCTCAATGACGAAGTAATTATATGGGTGAATCGCAGTGAGGCAGGAGGTCAATATAGATCGGTAGAAGCATCTATTAATAGAACTTATCCACCATATTCGCCCAAAGATGAAAGGTATAATATTGCACAAACATACATTTCTAACTGGAAATTTTGTGTAGATAAGTTTAAAAATTGTAAGAGTATGTGCGAAAGGCTCGTTGATCTTCTTGAAGATGATGTTCTGAAAGCTCACAATAGTATGAATCAGGTTTTTGATCAGTTAGAAAAGCTGCACACACCAAATAATGACTTTGGTCTCATCGAAAAGACTCAGACAGAAGATTTTTTAGTAAAATCAAAGATGATCTAAATAAATACCAAAGTAGCATCAATACGGCTAAAAAAAAAGTTGACGATTATCGTAATCAGCTTAAAAATATTATACGTAAACTCAACAGGACACGCTTAGCTAGAACTCCAGCATATCCTAACCAACCACAAAATTGTTCAAAATGTAATAAACAATTCGCTTTTCTGAAATGGTGCATACACTGTGATCGTAGTCAGTTCATGAACCAATATGAAAGCAAAAATTGGTCAAGTGGTAATATCTTAATCGATAATCTTATTCTTGATTCTCAACTTTCTATAAAGTATCCTAATGGATATATACAGTGGATTCCTTATGAGCAATTTACGGACATTAAATTTATAGCTAAAGGTGGTTTTGGGACTGTTTATAAAGCAAATTGGATTGAAGGATTTGGTGTCTGGGATTATGCCATTGGTGAGAGAAATTATAGTAATACGCCTGTGGCTTTGAAAGAACTTGATAATTCAGAAAATATAGGTGAAAAATTTTATAATGAGGTAATATTACGAAATCTGACATGTATTAAATTATTTGTGCACTAATGATATTGATTATTTCAGATTGGAGCACATATAAAATCATCCTCTAGTACAGTACTTCGTTGCTATGGTATCTCAAAAAATTCTAAAACTAAAAATTTCGTTATGGTTTTTACTTATGCTCATGGGGGAGATTTAAGAAATTACTTAATGCAAAGGTCAGGAAATTTAAATTGGATAAATAGATTGGACATCTTGCGACATATATTATACGGACTTAAAGACATCCACAGTAAAGGATTGGTCCATCACGATCTCCATCCGGGAAATCTTCTTAATTTTCGTAGGACAATTTCTATATCTGATTTAGGCTTATGTTCTCCGGCTAATATAGGTGTATTTGGAAGTCAGGCCGGTGTGCTGTCATTCACAGCCCCAGAAGTTTTATTTAAAAGGCCCTATACCCAAGCGGCGGACGTCTATAGTATAGGAATGATCATGTGGTCGCTCACTTCAGGAATACAACCATTCCAAGACGTATCAGAAGAAGAATATGGAACATTGGCTTATAAAATTTGTTATTTAAATTTCCGTCCAGATATTATTGAGGGAACACCTCCAATATATGAGAAATGGATGAAAAAATGTTGGGATGCAGATCCTAATAAACGTCCAACTATTAATGAGTTGTACGATGTTGTATTGACGTGGCTTAATGGATTTGACAAAAAAAATATTCCAGAACAAACAAAGCAATTTATCGACAGTAATTTGAAGGCAGAATATAATAATCTTAAACCAGTTACTAGTAGTCAACTAAAAAATATTATAGAAAAGGTATCAGAAAATTTTACGCCATTGGATATAGAAAAAGAATGTATGTAACTAATATTAAAGTTTCCCATTGCTATTGCTATTGATACCGTATAGTTCCGAAATTAAGCACCCTTTTTTTGTTATAAGAGGTGCTTATTTTCGGATATAATTTTAAGAATGA
>CAJVPY010003279.1:0-14390 GCA_910591965.1 Dentiscutata erythropus | reverse complement strand
TGGACTAATAAAAAATATCGGGAATGAAATTTTACATATAAAAACTCAAATTATCACTAAAAGCTCACAACCCTAACGTCCTAATTCTAAACTTTCTTAGTTTATTTACAAATGCGATTTCCTTTTTTGGTTTGTATTACCGGCGCAAATAAGTAAATTGGGTTTCTGGTGACCCGCGGGTGATGCCAATCACAACTTTAGACGATTCCCATAAATGTAATCTTCCGCCTTTATAATGTAAATTCCTATTGCCTTTGGCCAATAGTTATAATAAAAGGACTTTTTGCATAGATATAATTCAGATCTTTTATTTCTCTTTCTTTATTTCCAAATATTTTACATAAAAAATACATTATTACGTTATTGGATCATGCACTATTCGACAAAAAAATTAATTTTTATATTTAAACATTTAAAGTTTATTGAAAATTAATGATTTTCATACATAATTTTGTGGTTCTCATTGAAAAATAAAAAAATCACATGCTAGGAATTACCACGCTATCCATCAATTCGCTACCAACCGTTTTTGATAATTCTTTAGTGATTTCTTGCGTATTGATGGATTTTGATGTATACATGTGATCCGGATGCTTTTGTATAATGATTGGTAATTCTTCGATAATTTGGTCGGCTTACAAGAATTGTTTTTTTATTTCATCTTTATCACCTTTCATGCTTTTAACCCATTCTTCAAGTTTGCCTGTTATATCTGTGGCAGTAGGTCGTTCCTGCGGATCTGAATTCATGCATCGCCTTGCCAATTCCAATCAGGTGTTCCGGGTGCGAATTTGGGTCGTAATCCGCAACAAATTTGTATTGCAAGTTGATTGTCAAATTCATATCCTTCAAATGGTTTTTGTCCTGTTGATATTTCTGTCATAATAATTCCTAATGAGTAAATATCTGAAACTTTTGTAAATGGTTGACGTGATAAAACTTCAGGTGCGATATAAGGTAAAACACCAAAAATTTCTCCATCTCTGTTTTTAGAAAATGATAATCCTAGATCTGAAATATATGCATTGTCTATTCTATACTGTAAAATGTTGCCACTATGCAAATCATTATGAACGTATCCTTGAAAGCGAATCAGAGGTTATACATTGTAACAATTTTAAAATTTTTTTCCATTCCATTTGTGATATTTTGTAAAGATTTTACTTGAAGAGTTCATTGCAGCATACTCTAAAACAAGTATATATTTCCCTTTCTCGTTTTTTGATATTCCATAACAATTTAAAAATGATGGATATATATCTCTGATTTCACAGTATACTTTTAATTCTTTTACAAATTCTATATGATTAGGCGTTTTAAGTGCGACTCCTGTAGTTAAATTTCGGCTTTTATCAAACCAATTCGCGCTGTATACAATCGCAAATCCACCTTTTCCAATTACCTGGATATCTTTAAATTCATCATAAGGAATCCATGGCAATTGATATCCATTTTCGATCAACATTTTCTTTAAATCATTATCAACACAAAGTTTTTTGGATGTACATTCATATTGTACTAAAAGAAAACTATAATTAAAAATATTAACCTAATTTTAAATAATCAACAATATAATTACCTTTCATCGATTTCTTTTCTTAATTATTTTAGTTATCTGTTAAAAATGAAAACATATGTTTAAATTACAAATGACTTTTTTTTTTTTACCTTCGAAACCAATAATTGGCTTTTTGCAAATCTCTTTCTACTCCAATTCCATTAACATCATCCATGTCAGCAGCTTTTTGATAATAAATGGACACTTTATTTTCATCATTTTCAACTACAGTTCCAGTTAGATAACAACCTCCAATTTGAAATATTGCGGTAGTATTTCCCATCTCCGCAGCTTTTTGATAATAAATGAATGCTTTGTGTTTATCCTTTTCAACTCTAATTCCATGATGATAACAATAACCAACTTGATGTTTTCCACTGGCATTTCCATCTCTGCAGCTTTTTGATGATAAATGAATGCTTTATGTTCATCCTTTTCAACTCCAATTCCATAAAGATAACAATATCCAACACTATTTATTCCATCGGAATTTCCCATCTCCGCAGCTTTTTGATAATAAATGAATGCTTTTTGTTCATCCTTTTCAACTCCAATTCCTTGATGATAACGATATCCAACATTATATATTTCACTAGCATTTCTCACCTCCGCAGCTATTTGATAATAAGCGAATGCGTTATTTTCGAATTCTGCACCCGTTTGACTCATTTTTTTACTACAAGTAAGAAAGAGTAATACTATATTACTTTATTTAATAACGTGCATTATAAATGACATTCACCCAAGTTGTACATAAATGTAATCTTCTGCCTTTATACCAATAACGGAATGATATTCAATATCACGGGATTCGAGTTCGAATTAAGAGCTTAATTCTATAGTAAATAACGGAAAATTAAATGTAAAGTAAATTTTATTTTCTCTTCAAGATTTATCATATTGTTCCGAATTAAGCATCCCCAAAATTAAATAGCCGCCACTTTTTGTGTATAAATATCCAAAAATAAGTACTATCGTACTTTATGTGTTTTGCCTCTGCTTCGAATATAGGGTAACCAGAATTATGAATTTCATTGTTCAAACAATGAAAAGACTTTAAAATGGGCACTCTAATCTATAAAGATGATATAGCAAATATGTTTATATCACAAGGAATGCAGCAAAAAATAATTCAAAAATAGTTAAATATTCTTAAACCTGGCAGATTAATTTTTATTTCGTATAAGAACTGATTAATAAATTTCTTATACGTAAGTAAAATTATAAAATATTCTGTATATGTTGTTTCTAAATTTAGAATATTTAAACCTTGGGTATATATATATATATATGTAATATTAATATACGCATACATGTAATAAGAAGATTAATTATATATATATGTACAATAACTGATAAGATCTGATATTGATAAAAATCCTAAAATTTACAAAATTTGTTCATACAATATCATCTCTTGTCTCATCATTAAAATTATTTTCCCTAACAACTATACTTTCAAAACTCTTATTTACATTTCTTTCATTAATACTATTATCACTTCTATTCTCTACATAAGCAACAAATTCACCACTAACACCACTACTAGTAAAATTTGTAAAATCATTATCTATTACATCAGTTGTTTCTACTTCATTATTTTTAACATGTGATGGATGAGACAATCCAATTTTAATACAATTTATTAATCCTATAATACTTATAAGAATTGAAATTCCAGACAGAGACCACATGCATGACAAGTTTGTTAATCGGATGTAACAAAAGGTGAGAAGGGTTGAAGGTTGATAATTATAGGAAGATGGACATGATAATTCCGGAATTGAAGATGATTCGTGAAATGTAAAGTACGCATAGATGACTTTTGTTAAGTGAAGTGAAATATTAAAATATTATAAATACTGTATGTAGAATAATAATTCGCGAAATATTAAAACTTATAGTATGATAATAATAATAGTTTACTTACTAGAAATACCAATCCATAATAATCCTAATAAAAATCTGAAAGATATAAATATTAAAGTTAGTCATGAATTAAGAATAATCATACTGTAGTAATCAAAGAATAGCGATTGAAAAAAGTGCATACAGTATTGTATTAAGGAAGATGTTTCGATTAAAATTTTTATGGTGATTTAGAAGAATTATAGCAAATACTAAAACTAAATAAAAAGAGATTTAATTTAATAAAAAATGATGACGAGTTAGCTGATCTCGTTAAAATTAAAAGATGAATTGGTTTTTTTTTTTAGAGACTAACCGAATGCGCATAATGTCGTTACAAAATATCTAAAACAAATTAGGTGAATTTTTTATACAGTATAAAAATTATTATAGGTAGGTTTTTTAAAAAAATGCATATACTACCGTAAATAAGTAAAAGCTTACATGTATTCAATAATCCAATTAAAATATGTAATAACATTTTCATAACGATATTGATTAAGTAATATGATTTTTGTAAGTTCTTTAAAAGATTAAAAACAATTTAATATTTATAAAATTAAAAGAAAAAAGAAAGCTACAAGAGATAATAACATACCTACCTATCCAAGGACTAAAAAATAACACCACTAAATATAAGAAAAGCAAGCACCGAAATAAAATTTCCATAACACACTTTTGAAAAAAAAGTATATTTCGAAAGTAAACTTGATTATACTTTTTTATTTGTTTAAAAGAAAGACATCTTTAAGTATAAAGTTCATTCATTATTGGGGATGAGTTAACGTAAGGGTTATAAAAACTATGACGATTTTTTTTTCTAGTGAATAAACGTAATGTTTAATTTTCTTTTTGGTACAGTATGTTGCACAAACCAAATGTTTTCGGATTTTACGTTTCGTGAAGGAGCACGAGTACTACGGTGTGCCAAAAGTTTCAGATAACTAATTTGAACCATTAATTTATACGTAAAATTTCTATGGGATTTTTATTATTTCTTTTCTTAATAAAATGAACAAAGTATAGTAATTCGTCTATGTATTTCAATTTTTTTTTTTCTCAGAGTATTACTTACTCTGGTATTAACATTCATTCGTACCTTATTAAGCTAAATTTTTTATTTTGATACATCGATCACGTTTCATTTCTAAAGCTTTTTTTGTCAATTGATAGAACGTCATGTGTTCTGTCCTTCTTTCCCAAAATAAAAAAAAATTATCGGTATTTTGTTATATAAAGAGAAAAAAAGTTACTGTACATAGATCTTTAATTTACGATTTATACGTATAGTATATAATCAATCATGATAAAATAAGAATAGTTTCATTATTAAAAATAAAGTTATTTGTTACATTAATTAAAAAAAAAATTTTTTTTATGAAATTTATCGGATAATCTAACGTTTATATATGCATATATATACAGTATATACGTATATATATAGCTTATATATATATACTTATATATACTATATTTATATATTATATATTTATATATATATTAATCATCACGTGAGAGCTCCTCTTCTTTAGAATTCTTAGTATTCTTAGTACCCTCCTCATCTTCACCTTCTTCTTCTTCCTCCCAATAAACTAAACCTGAACAATCAACTGCAATCCAAAACACTGAAAGTAAAATAAATAACCACATACAGATTATATTTGCCGAACGAACTATACAAGCTGTACGAATAGCTGAAACTTTATAAGGGTAATCACTTGGACATGAGAATGGTATATCTCCTATTTCATTTGCTGTATAATTCGTGTATATTACTACGAAAAAAAAAGCAAGGTTGAATTTGATAAACTTGAAATGTGAAAAGTTGAAATGTGAAAAGTTGAAATGTGAAAAGTTGAAATGTGAAAAGAGTGAAAAGAGTGAATATGATAAACCTTCAATTACCTGCTGTGAATATCCAAAGTAATATTATAGGGCTTTATATCCGAATTAATAATTAAAATAAATAAATAAAATTAAATCTTTAACAAAAACAATATAAATGAAAGTGAAAATGAAAATGAAAATGAATGAATACCTAGACCATTTATTAAACTCAACAGCGGATTCTTTTAACAATTTCTTAAATCTGAATGGTTTACATATACCATTTATAATAAAACTTGCTGAATTTTTTATTATCAAATAAATGTGTGTTATAGCATAAGATAAGCAATTATTGAACTAGTCAATGAAAATTTTACCGGGAAGAATGAGAGAAACCACCAAGTACCTAAACCATTTTTGAATATACACATATATATGAATATATAATTTTTTTAAAAATTATCTTTGAAAATGGTTAATAAAAAAAAAACTAACTTACACGATGTCTACGGTAGATAAATTTAAACCATATATAGAAATTTCCGAGAAAATAATCAATTTTGAATATTCTTTGAAAAAAAAAAGATGATTGTTAATTAATAAAAGACATGATAGACACGAATTCGAAATAAAAGGTTAAACTTACGTAAACACGGGCAAAGAAAAGATACTATCAGCAATGGTATACCTAAACACGTTCTCACATATTCTTTTGTTTTTTCTTGAGTCATGTTAATAGGAACAAACAAGCATGTTCATAAAAAATATATATTTTTTTTTATGGAATACAAGGAATTATGTATATAAAATTCCTTATTGAAATTACCAAAGAAACATATGCAATTGTAATTTGTAATCCACGAATAATAATATTGTGAAAAAATTTTAAAAGAAATTGGTTTATAGAGATATGTAAATGGTTGGTCTATACTAATGCACATCGCCTCAACTTAGCCCAGGTAAAAGAATGCTTTCGTTTGTTTGTTTATTTGTTGTGCATATTATGCATAATCATGAGTTTCGCCGAGCCACAATAAAAATAAACCACGTGAATCAATTCATTAGAATTTCAGAATTTTTTTTTTTTAAAAAAAAAGGATTTGTTATCAAATACATTATTGATCGTTATATTTTCTATTTTTCAATTCAAAATGACAACATGAAAGTTTTTAAATTTTTATTAAAGACCCGCGGGACGTTCTTCGCCATAAAACTCACGATTCGTGAAATCAGGATTTACGCAATCTTTAATTCTCCAAGAAAATGTAAAAGCACCAAAAAACCACATACAAATTATATTTGCTATATAAATTTGACGAAAGACTTGAACTATTTTTAAATTTTTTGAACCTGGTATTTGGTAGGATGAGTATGTCGTATAAAGGACTGATATTTAAAAGAAAGGATGAAAATTATTATGTAACTGATATTTTGTTATGTATTATTGTATTATTGTAAATGAAAGTTACACTTACTCGCAATGATTACCCAAAGTAAAATTAAATAACTGTTTAAAGAATTTTTTTTTTTTTTTTTAATAAATAAATTTAGATAGATCAATGATAAATAAATGGCTTTTACTTTAGACTCAAAGATGGAAATTACTTCGCCAACATCGATAACTTTTTTGTTATCATTGCAGACATTCGTCGAAAATCTAGGCGTTCACAACCGAATGATCCTTGTATGACTAGATAAGCTAATCGAAAAAAAAACAAATTAAATGTTAAAAAAAAAAATTAACCAAAACTTTACAAAATTTTCGATATTTACCTGGAAAGACGAGCGAAACAGCAAAGTATCTATTTAAAAGTATAATTTATATTTATAATATATATTTATAAAGTTATTGTTTTATAATTAATTCACACAAACCATTCCTCGAAAAGAAGGCTTACATTATGTCAACATCGCTTACTATTGTGTGATCAAATGATAGAAGAATAATTATTTTCGCGTATTCTTTATTATTCAATAATAATAGTTATTATTAATTAGTAAAATAGTTACTATTAATTAGTAAAATAATCATTTATTAATAAGAATTAACTTACGCAAACAAGGACATAGAAAAGCCAAAATCAATAAAGGTATGGCTAAACATAGACGTATCCAAAAATCTCTTTTTTGATTTGAATTCATCGTCTAAATTTAAAGAAGGAAACAAAATCAATGATTCATAAATATATATAAAATTTTTGTAAAACATAAAAATCACGCAAACATTTTTTTAAAAAAAGAAAATTTAATCTGAGTTATGATCTCTATCTATTCTTATTTCATAATTCGAAAACTCTATCAAGAGAAAAACATAATTTCCTATTTATTTATTCATTAATGTCCAAGCCATCATATCGATATGCTGAGTGTTTACGTTATGCCCAAACAAGATAATGAACGCGTTATAATTCTTTTTTTTCGAAATTTGTTTTCTTTTCACAGCCTCAAGAACAACAGGTAGAAGGGCTAGGGCTAGAATATTCTCACCTTTTTTTTATATTTATCTTTTATTGATATTTATAATTTTCATCCGCTATTGCTATACTACAGTAATACTGGTATCAACTATTTGTTATTGCTATCAAATATAATACTGTAATTATGGTTTGATAGATTTAAGATAAAATAGATATTATTTTTTAATTACTCTGGATTTGCATAATGATGATAATTGCTAATATTTTTTTTTTTTGAAAATATTTTTCAATATTAATTTATTTATAATGATAAACAGTATATTACTTTTTTGTTAAAACGCCAAAATTTTATATTAAAAAAAAAACTATTGTATATTGAAAGCATTAAATCAAAATTTTAAAAATTATATATCATACAACTTTTTTTTTTTAAAAAAAAATCTCTTATTGGTTCCTTTTGTTACTCTCCTTTTTGGTTGGCAACTACTTCGTTTTAATTATCAATATGGGAATACTTATATTTATCAAAATATCTCCTAGTAGTTCAAAAAGGGTTGTCTCTTTTCTTTTAAGTAGTTTGCCAAACAAGAAGATATATATGTTTATGGAACCTACTAATTAAACCAGACTAGTAGTGATTAAGTCTATGGCTAATGCTGCTATATTAAATTTTAATATTATTTAGTCCAGCTCATAATGAATTATTTTAGCATTTTTGTTTGTTAAAAGAATAAATATATACAAAAATTATAAAAAAAAATATTTTGAACAGTTTTAACAAACATAGAGCAACTGTATACGTATTAATTTAATTAACTAAAACGATAAAAAAGTTTAAATATTTTATCGTCTGGTACTGTAGAACAATATATTATTATAATATATAATGCAAATAATTGTTAAAGAATTATCGTTATACATATATATATATATACATATATATTTTGTCTACGAACGATGTCTTAACGTTAATGCTAACTATGGTTAGATTTAATATTATTGTACTTATATTTAAGAGACGTGTAACTTGCACACTATATATTTGCATACTTTCGGGTATAAATTGGTTATACATATCAGATATGATGCATATGCCTGTACGTACGAACGTACTACGTATCAGGTATGACTATCTTATATCTAAATTATCCGATCAAATTATAATATCCGATAGAGATCTTCTGACAATTCTTCAGTATATACACCTTAATGCACCTCCCTTGAAACTGGTAGCAAATTATGCATTTAAGATGAGTACATTAGTTGGTACGTACTAAGGCACAGGATGCATTTATAATGTGAATGCGTACGTACGTATCTGGTTTTAAAATTTTGGTTCCAGAACCAATAAGATTATACGAAATTTTGTATAACATGCAAAAATTATTGAATTAGAATCCCATCCATTTAAAAACTATACGTATATTCACTAATAAAAATTAATAAACTTGATTATAATTTTTTTTTTAAAAAAAAAAATCCGCTACGTATAAAATTAAATGACTGCTGTCTTTAACGTTAGACTGGTATGCACCGTATACATCGTTATTAATTAATGTGATCAGCGATTTAGAGTTTGAGTTGGATCAACGAACATGGCGCACATGATTTTAATATAAAAGGCAGTATTTAGTCTTTGAACCCCTTGTAAAGAAAGATGAAAAAAAGGGGTAAATCAAGCGTGCATATTTATTGTGGTACGAGGTCCAAATTATTAACGCCCTTTGAGTTAACGTTAATGACAATTTTACAATACGTAAAATTTCAAAGATTCATCTCGAAAAAGCAAGGTGGCGGAAAAGACAAGGTAGCAATAAAATGCTTTTTTTCATACCGATATTCACGAAAATTTTAGATGCCAGGCGAAATTACTTAACACTAGGGGGTCTGCACGGGCAGGACCGAAATTAAGAAAAATCTTATCAGTCCCCTACTTAACACGCTCTTAACACGCTCTTAACACGTTCTTAACACACCCTTAACACACCCTTAACACGCTCTTAACACACCCTTAACACGCTCTTAACACACCCTTAACACGCTCTTAACACACCCTTAACACGCTCTTAACACACTCTTAACACACTCTTAACACACTCTTAACACACTCTTAACACACTCTTAACACCATAAAAAAAATTTTACGTATTTTTATCTATATAGAATTTATATATAAATTTTACATTAGTTATTATGATTAGAATGCTGTAATTATGAGTTCTCTTGAACATTTAGATTTAGTTCTTTAAGTGAATTCGCTATGGAACCGGCAGGACATTTCTCAGATCCGTAATTGATAATTAAATCTCCTTCTTTCCAATCTTCAGGTGAAGAGTTAAGTGGGTACTCTTTATGACTTAATAACAATACCTATTAAATAATGATTAAAATGATTAAAAAAAAATTAAAGGTATAATCGAGAATAGTCAAATTAAAAATAAAATAATACTTGCTCGGTTTTTAAATTCGGGAAAATCTTCTAAAAATTTCCATATGGATCCTTTTTCCATCACAGTTTTATCTCTAATTGCCTGTACATTTCTTATAAAACTGAAACTCCATCCTGAATGTTTAATTAGTAATAACCCTGTATCTGAACCTTCTCCTTTAGATTCTGCAATTACAACTTCTATTTTTTCATTAAATTCTTCTTTTCCTTTTTTATATTTTTCTTCTTTATCAACATTACCATCAGAAATTAATCTTTCTCCAACAATTAAATATAATTTTTCTAATAAATCAACAACTGATATATCATAATTCGTAATAACTGAATTAGTATCAATCCAAAGAACCCAATCATAATATGGTAAAGTACGTTTTATCGCATCCATTTTTCCCCATGTTACTATTCCACGTTTGTTAGTTTGTAAAGGAATGAATGAATATCCATGTTTTTGTGAGTATAATCGTTTGTTTTTTGCTGATTCATAAGCTATATCTAATATTGATTGTTTACAATTATTTGATTCATCCTTAAAAGACGAACTTGTTACCACGGCTATCTTAGGTTCACCTTCTGATGGTGTCGTGAAGTGACAAGCTGGTACGTATGGAATTGAAAGATGATTGGTAACTCTGAGGATATCATCTGCCATGATCAAATTTTCAATACTTATGATGGGATTTTGAGGAATATCTTCTACTTTTCCGTTCCATACAATAAATCCTTCTTCATCATTTAAGAAAATTAATGATTCTAATTCATTTGAAAAGTTTGTTTGAGAATTTTCTTTGTTATAAAAGTATGCTCGTGTTATTAAATTTGTATAATTTGAATTTTGTAAGAGATATTCATTCTCTAAAATCACTTTAATAGCTTCCGCTCCAATAATTACAGCATTATCAGCTGATGGTATCTCAAAATTACCCCAAATAACATATGGCAACTTTGCAATATATTCATCATCATCTGTATCTTTGTAAGATAAATTATATTCAATTTCTTCGAGGTTTACGATTGAGTTTCCATCTAAAAGTACTAAGTGATCAAATGTTATATTATAGTCTTTTTGGGTTTGGACCTGCACGTAAAATGAAATATGTGTTAAAAAATATTTTTCAAAATATTTATATAGAATATTTCGAATATTCATTAAAAAATATATTTACCCATTTAAGAATAGTCTCTTGAGTAAAATTTGAACCAAGTAAATTTTGAAAATTTACTATATCATTATATTCTATGGATTCGCCTACGAAATTTCTGTACAATTCTTTATTATTTCCAAAATTAACCGGTGGAATTAAAAATTTATAATAAATTTCCATATTATATCTTATACAAGGTTCTAAATTATTTTCTATACCAAATAAAACTTCTCGTAATAAATTACGTTTTCTATATTCTCTTAATTGTGATGTGATTAAGATTAAAATTTTATAATGATTTGATGTATTTATTTCAATTTTCTCGTTTTTATTATATGTGATAGGAGGTTCAACTTCTACATTTTCTAACATATCTTCGTCATCATCATCATCTATATTATCTAGATCTTCTTCTATATATCCATGACTTCCGTCATTTTTGTATTCTGGTTGAGTTACACTACTTTGATCATTTTTGGTTTCTGGTTCAGTTACAACTTTATTATTAGAATCGTTTACATTATTATCATTATTATTTGTTGTAGAGTAGCCTTCCGCACTAGGAGATAAACCGGTTGAGCTATTATAATATCTATGAACACTAAAATATAATATCGATATTATTATTATAGCAAATACTATAGAGAAAGTCGCTAAATATGTGTTTGATTTTTTTTGACGACGATATCGTCTTGGTTCCGTTGGTGATGTAGCATTGTTATTTGTTCTTAATATATCAAACATGTTTTTTTAAATTTCATCCAACAGGCAAAAAAAAAAAAAGAACGATTTTGTAAAAGGTTTGGTTAACGGAAAAAAAAAGAAATGTTTGGTAAATAAAAAAAAAAGAACGTAATGGGTAAAATAAATCAGGCATTATGTAGTATGTCGTTCATACGCACAGGCAACAGTTATACATGACTCCTAATCCAATTAAAGATACACAGGCTATTACACTAACTATTTAATTTGATATCTTATCCTTTTTTGGCATTCTAAAACTCTCATGAACTTTTAATTTGATGGCTTATCCTTTTATGGTTTTCTGGAATTCCTTCGTACTCACGTATTACGAATGAATTTTGATCAGGAATGCATTACTACGTTAAAGTTTTTAAAAGTAATTAATTATAATTTCTAAAATTGCTTTTTTGTTAACCTTACATAAGCGTAAATTAACTAATCAATTGGGCGTTTCTTTGCTTTGAAAATCACGTTATGGAACATACATGTCGGCAAATTTGGTCCATATTTTAACCATGTGGTTTGTAAAAAGCCAAACCCTTAAAAGGAAATGGCCAATCACAGAATACAAATTTTGGGTATTCCGAATAAGCCCGACATTGAATCCGAACACATGCGAAAGAAAAAAAAAGAAAAGATCTCAAATGGTGACTAATAAAAAAATGATGATGAAATTTTACATTTCAAAAACGCCAGCTTATCGCCATAGCCCCTAACATTATTTTTTACGCATCTACAAAATTCGATTTCCTTTTTTGGCATAAATAAATGGCAAAGACCCCGCATAATGGTTTACTGAGATCACCAACACTAAGTAATCTTGATATACACATGAAGGGCCATCGATATAACGGATATTACTTAATAATAACGGAACAAAATTCAAAATTATGATTTACTATAATATCTGATACTAGTAGTTAACACGTCCAAATGTCCGTGCTTAGGTGGTCGCGCATAGGGATGGATCGGTCTTCGTAAAGACCGGGACCGAATAATTTCTCAATCCTCGTCCGGTCCTGATTATGGGCTAACGATGGCTAATACTACTGATAAAAAAAGCTGATAAATTAATATAAACAATGCAAATAATAATAACATAACTTTAATAACCTTTCTAACCATGAACGATAACAGAAATTTCATCCATCTTCCAATATTTCTCAGTGTGATAAAATTAGAGTTCCAATCCGGATAAATCCGTCATCCGTTTATCCATATCTGATTTATATCCGTTTACTATTGATATCCGGATAATCTGACAGATATTCGGATAATTATTCGGATATCAATAGTAAATGGATAGTAAATAGATATCCGAATAAATTCAGATCCGGATATCTGATACTTATCCGGATAAGCGTTAACCGGATAGGAACTCTAAATTTATTAATTAATTATTTTTGTTTTCAATAAAATAAAATTCTTGGTAAATAATTTGTTTATTTTAAATTTTAATTTTAACTTAAATATAAATATTATTTTAATTTGGTAAAATTAAGTACAAAAAAATTTGGTTACTAATAAATACAGTCTAACCTCTCTAAGTGCACCCTCTGTAAATGCACACACTCTTTAAATGCACACCTTGACTTGGTCCCAACATCGGGACTTAGAACTAAATGCACACCCTCCATATTCTGCATGTGCAAGAGATTCCAGGTCCCGGACCTATTGTGTGCACCCTCCGTAAATGCATGCATGTGATATCGACCAATCATAATGAAGAATTCTTATACAATAGCATCTCCGACAATTATTGTTCTTTTATTTATAAGGATTACATCATTTCATTATCATTAGAAGTTTAATGGAAATTTATTACGTAACAAATTTAATAAACTTTTTAATGTTATAAATCAAAATTAATAATGCGACACCCGTTAGAATCTCTTGCTGCGGTGAATTTTTTTTCTTATTAAAAAATAAAAAAAAATTTAGTTGATTTTAATACGTAGTTTTTACCATTAAAATATAATTTAAAAAAAAAAATTATTTAATTTAAAAAGTTCGATCAACTACCATTTAATCAACTGCCATAAATTCTTTAGTTTTATGACTTTCAAATGTTCATTGCCGATAATCAAAAGTTATGGTTAATTGAACCAAGTATGGAACAAGAACTTTACATTGTAACCAGTATGATATATACACTGGCGATCATAAATAATGCATCAAAAAAAAAAAATTCGTTAGATCGAATTTTCTCGCGCAATTCCACGTGTATCCTTTTACTTTTTTTTTTTTTTATTTGTAAATACTATCTCTTTTCATCAATAAAAATTTTTTAAAAAATTAATCAATAAGATTTTTTAGATGCACGAGCTTTATTTGAATTCACGTGC
>CAJVPY010003278.1:0-14391 GCA_910591965.1 Dentiscutata erythropus | reverse complement strand
CCCCTTAAATCCACACGGAACCCATTTCTCTCACTAATGTCTGGACTTAAGTTCCTCCGCTCTGCTCCGGAAATAAATGTTAACTAGCTCTTTAACCCTCGTGATACTTCGGGAAAAGATAAATTTACTGTACTGTACGTATTAAAAGTATAATATCTGATATTAAATTTTGTCGAATAACAGCAATTTGGCTCAACCGGACAAACCTATCATATGTTTTAGTTTTTATATTTTTCTAAGTTTTGAATATAAAAATTTTCAACACAATTTTTATGTGTGTTAATATATTTAGGGTTTGGAAAGGGGTTTTTAGCATTTTTATTTAGGGCATCTTGCATTGATTAATTAACCAGTTTTTGAGATATACATAGGTGTAAGACACCATAGGTGCGTTTTAGTAAAAGTCATTAATATACACATATCAGATACTGTATATAGTGTATAAATCGTTTTTTTCTTTATAATAAAAACTCCATATTTAAAAATATAAGTAATTTTGGTTACGTACGTATCATTTTTTAAAGATACAGTTTACAGTCACCTCCTATATAGTCACACCCTCTTTATTTTTATAATCACATCTTTTTTATAGAGATAAATGTATACTTGTCACTTCCTTGCGATATTTTTATTCAACTATAGTCCTATGCATACAAATATTTATAAACCCTGACCCAACATCACTTATCTCTTTATTAAGGAATAACTTTTTTTCAAAATCATGTAAAAAAGATAAATTTAGCGCTTATAAATCCGTTAATTATTGGATCTAAACTTGTACATCGAGAACATACATTCTTGATTTAATAAATGTCTTTCTAACAGTAATGAAGGCTTTTCAACACATAAAATTGCTTGAGAATTAAATATACAGAAAACTTACTAAAATTTTAGTTAATACTCGAACTGGCAAGCTTTTCAACCTTTATTTCAATTATATACTGATGAATATGTCTTAAATGTCATATTGACAGTAATGGTAATAATAACGCTAAATTCAAAAAAGCCTATCGAATCCGGTCGGTAAATTGTCTCAGAGCTTATGGGAACAGCTAGCCTCTTCAAACTATGTGTATGTTATTTCGCGCGGTTTTTAACTATATTGTAAATCTCATAAAGTCACATTACTTACACCGCAATCAGTTCAAGTTAGGAACCCGAATTGCTTGTAATTAAACTGAACCATAATTATAAAACTCATCTCCCCACCTTGAAACCCATCTCTTTTATTGTTATCAAATTTGGCTTAAAATCGATCTTCTATACATTAACATATCAAATGTTTTTGACTCATTAAATTCTACGTTATCATATACTACGTACTGTATGTCATAAATTTAGGGTAATGCGACATGGGTTCATAAATCAGATTCCGGGTTTTACAATACGTAACAAAATTTTTTTTGTTATAAATTTGTATAGTTGTTACACTATCTTCGACCTGATTGGTAAGCTGGGTCGGGGTCACTCAGTCAGAATACTGTAATTGATCCAACACTTTACAGACTTTGATTATCTAATCTTAATTTCATGTGAGTGAGTCAAGTGAGTCATAACTAACGGTCGATCCCCGAATTCATGTACGCACATATGTACATATGACTGTATGATACATATGCAATAAAATTGAACAAATGAACATTTATTAAATAATATTTGTTATGATCAAACAAAACACAAACCGGTCTTATCATCTCTTTTTTTCGTCTTCCTTCCGCTTAATAAGCGAAACAGGAATATCGAAATATATATATTTTTTCTTTTCTTTATTTTTCGCCTACTTTTACTCTCATTTTATTATTTCGAAATGAGTTCTTAATTTTTTTTTTGCCTTATCTGGAGTTGATATGATTAAAGGCTCAACAAAAAAGCAACTTTTTAAAAAAACTATGGAAAGTGAAAGTTCAACAAATACTCGTTATAAACATATCAACAGAGATCTAGTCGGCTCTAAAAATTACGAAGCTTTTGAAGAGAATAACGATATGAATACCTATCAACAAACTCTTCATTTATCCAGAAAACTTGAAGACGACTGGAAAGGTGCCCGAGATTTATCTAGTAAAATACAACCTCAGTATCTTCCAAATGCTACTGCTATCAAACGTCGTCCTTTGTCTTACCATCAGTGTTCTTCGAATACAATGGGTCATAATATCTTAAATAATTTCGAAGATAATGGTTCCACCTTTATCACTCAGCCCGAACATGGTTTAGGTGAACCTGTTAAATCATCACATCGTTCTTCACAGTTTTCGATTCCTTTTTCAAACGGTCAACATAGATCATATAATAATCAATACAGAGATACTGATGATCAACACAATCGTCCTAGTGGATCGCGGGATAAAAATGTTCATTCTGTTAATTCGCAGTCATCCAGAACTAACTCGGACAACCGAGAAGATAAACGATTTGTCCAAACTATGTCAATTCCTTTTCTCGGAATAAATCGGTCAATTCAACCAATGACTAATATCTCTAATAATCAGTCAACTACGAAGAAGCGACCCTTGTCTCCTATGCCACCAGCAGATCCTATCTCAAAAAATAGACAACGTGCAAGTAGTCAAATGTTACAAAAATCACCAAATGGTGAGAATATTGTTTACGCACAATCTAATTATGTATCTCCATCATTGCCGGATCAATTTTCTAAAAATAAGAATCGTAAGTCCGTGCCTAATCAACAAAATATACCCCTTATTCGAGGGTCAAAACAAAATTCTAATGCTAAAATTGAAAAATCTACAAAACCTTTACCAAAAGTATTCTATGATATTGATTATATCAATTCAACATATAATACGGTAGATGTTAATTCGAAAAAAGAAAATGAATCTTGGTTAAAATATCCAAAAAATTTTCTTTGTGGTATCATTAAAAATCCTATTGCATGGGAGTCATTTGGTCCTGATGATAATAAATTACATAGAGCGACCATCACATTGGAGATTGCGGGTACCACAATAATTGGTCATGGTGATGCAAAGACCAAAAAAGATGCTGAAAAGATTGCTTTTTTAGATTCATGTTATATTATCGAGGCTCAGGGTTTGATGATTCATTTAACTTCTCCATCCGGTCAACGTCAAAATCTTATTCGACAGTCAACTCAACAAGGTTCAGAAATTGATTATAGGAAACATGTGATTGAATATTGTGCAGCATTCGATTACGTTCCACATTTCGAAGTGTTTGGTTTAGGACCCGATCATGAGAAACAATGGGAAGCTGTTGTTGAATTTACTTCTCAAGGTTTAATAGGTCGTGGGCGTGGTCGAACCAAAAAAGAAGCAGAAATCAAAGCCGCAGAAGCTTTTAAAAAGCATGCTGAAGAATATAAGACGATTCATGGTGATGAACTTTATACAAAAACTGAAAGTAATAATACAATGTCAGAAGTTGTTGCAAGACATTTTATTCGATTTTATTGTAGATTCTTTAAATTCAAAACTCCTGAATTTATTTATGATGGTATTGGACCAAGTCACAGGACGTTATGGAAAGCATCTTTGATAGTTCAAGATTCAATTATTGGTTCAGGTAAAGGATCTAGCAAACGTGAAGCTCAAGCTGCTGCTTATTTGGATGCTGCAATAGCATTACGTAAAGATTCACCACATCTTTGGGAGAGATTTGAAACTGACAAGACTACTAAAAGTAATAAAAATTCGATTAAACCACCACCTCTAATAAATGTTTCAATAAATGAGTCAGCTTTTCGTACTCTTAATCGATTGGTTAACGATCTATGTGATGCCAACATAATTCACTTAGATGATAGATCAGTTGATTATGAAGATAAGTCAAAATCATATCAAACTTTTGAGGATCAAATAAATCAAAGAGGGAATAAAAATAAAGATCAATTCACAGCTCGTAACCTTAACATTAGATCAAAAGAACTTTATCAAGACCATCAACATTATTTATTTTCTAAGCAAACGGAAAAAATCCGCTTTAGTCGTAATAAACTTCCAATTACTCATTATTCTGACATAATACTTGAAGCGATTAAAAACAATCCTGTTATTGTTATTGTCGGATCGACAGGCTGTGGTAAAACAACTCAGTTGCCCCAAATGATTTTTGAAGATGCTATTATGCAACAGCAAGGTTCACGATGTAATGTTATCGTAACTCAACCACGAAGAATTGCTGCTATATCAGTGGCTCAACGAGTTGCTTATGAGCGTTCGGAGAAACTTGGTCAAACTGTTGGATATCGTGTCCGATTTGACGCAAAAGAACCAGCATCATCTGGAAGTATTTTATATTGCACTACAGGTGTGCTTCTTCGACGAATGCATGATGAAAAAAATGGAATGGATGCATTGGAAGGTGTCACCCATATTGTCGTAGATGAGGTTCACGAAAGAGATATGAATGTAGACTTTTTATTGGTAATTTTGAAGCAAATTCTTCGTGAAAGACGCCTAAATAATCGACCACCAATTAAACTGATTCTTATGAGTGCGACTATCGATACGGGAATTTTTTCTGAATATTTCGGTGAATTCTTTTCAACTGGAAGGTGTCCTGTTGTCGAAGTCCCTGGTAAAATATTTCCGGTACAACAATTCTTTTTGGAAGATCTCATTTCAAAATTACGCGAGCATTATGGACCATCAGAAGCACCACAATTAGATTATTCGGACTCTTTAAAGTATATTGATCGTGAAATGCAATATACTCAAATGCGCAAATGTTCTGAATTGTTACCACAAAAAATGAACAATCAAACGAAATGTCACACAATGGATATTGATAATGAAATAGATAATATTTGTAGTGAAATTGATGATGATAACGTGTCTGTTGGATCATCAAATGGAATTAATGATTGGATGGGTTCTAAACATAATGATGTTGAGAAAGCAAATGCTGAAATTCCTTATAACTTGATGGCATTGACGATTGCGCACATTGTTAATACTTCTAAGGAAGGTGCCATCCTAGTATTCTTACCTGGATTGGAAGAAATAATGGCTCTAAATCGGCTCCTTACTTCCCCACCATACCCACTTGGTATTGATTTTTCTAATAATTCAAGATTTCGAATTCATTTTCTTCATTCTTCTCTTCCTTCATTGTCTCAACAAGGAGTATTTGAATCACTTCCAAATTCGAACATGAGAAAAATTATTTTAGCAACTAATATTGCGGAAACTTCTATAACTATTCAAGATATTGTTTATGTGGTCGATTCAGGCAAAGTCAAAGAAAAACGATATGACCAGTCAAAAAGAATGACAAATTTAGTTACTACCTGGATAAGTCAATCTAACTCTCGTCAACGCTCAGGCAGAGCTGGTCGTGTTCGTGAAGGTGAATATTATGTGATGATGACACGTACTCGATACCAAAGTCTTGAAGGTTACTCTACTCCCGAGATGTTGAGATCTGATTTGCAAGAGATTTGCCTACATATTAAAGCACTTGGTCTTCCAGCAACAATTAGTGATGTTCTTTCACAAGCTATCCAACCTCCAGATCAAGCTAGTATTTTTGCTGCTCTAGATAATTTAAAGTCATTACAAGCATTAGATCATAATGAGGAATTAACTTCCTTGGGAAAAGTGTTGGCTACGCTTCCTTTGGAGCCAGGCTTAGGTAAGATGGTGCTCCTGGGAGCCATATTTCAGTGTCTAGATCCAATTTTAACAATTGGTGCATCTATGGCTTCAAAGAATCCATTTTTGTCCCCTCCTTATGCTAAAGACCGTGCCGATGAGATCAGATTTTATTGGTCAAAAGGATTAGCATGTGATCACTTTGCCGTTCTAAATGTTTACAATGCTTGGTACGAATTTCAATCGTCAGGCTCTTTACATGCTGCTAACAAATTTTGTACCGAAAACCTATTAAGCAAACCATGTCTGCAAACTATTGAACAAATCAAAATCCAATTACTAAGCCTCTTGGAACGTGCTGGAGTTGTACCTAAACGGGATCATAATCGTCGTGACTTGGCGTTAGGACCACCAGAATATAATTTGAACTCTAACTGTATTCCACTTCTCCGGGCATTGATTTGTGCTGGAGTGTATCCGAACATTGCATTAAAAACTTCAAAAAAAACATTTCGAACTAGACACGAAAACGCAACCTTTATTCATCCAGCTTCTGTAAATTATAAAGAACGAGCAGCAAGACTAGCAGCAACTATAAAGAATAGTCATATTTTGAAACAAAGCAGTGAATTTGATGAAAATTTAATTGCTCCTATAGGCACACTTTATGCATATTCGTCCAAGGTTAAAGCTAGTGGGCACCAAGTATTTCTTAGAAGTACAACACGAATTGATCCTTTATCAACAATACTCTTTGGTGGTGAAATTCGAACAAGCAATCAATCTAATAATTTTAACTTAATCGTCGATGATTGGTTACAATTTAGTGGTGAAAATAATTCTTTTACATTGGTGAATAAGTTAAAAATACTTTTAGATCAGTGTTTAACGCGAATATACGAAAAATTGGAGGTAACCCAAATGAATGCAAATAATATGTCTCAACATAAATATGTAACGGCGGGTAAATCTGATGATATTGATGAGGTTAAAATAATGCTTGTTCGAGGAATCGTTGAAGTCTTGGAGAATGCTGATCGTGATTTAATTAAAAAACAGCAAAATGGAAATTACAACAGATCACGCCTAATAAATTATTAGCAATTTGATTGCTAAAAATATTGTCATTTATTACTCATTTTATTTAGGCATTAATGTTCCATAATTCCTTTTCTTGCATCATTAATATCATTACAATATCATAGAATATAAGATTTTTTTTTCACAAGAAAGCAATAGACTTGTCGCTTTTTTTTTGTAACATAACTTTTCCTTTAGACACTTAGCAACACATTACCATAAACTTCGTAATCTATGACATTTTTCGGAATTATGAAAAAAATTATTTTGCATATATAGTAGAGAAGTTAAGCAACTTCATATACTTTATTTCTTGATTATCTTTTTTTTTTTTTTGTTATTAGGGTGCGGTATGTGTGAATTTTTTTTTATTTAATAAACAATTTAGTTTGTAAATAATTAAAGTTTGTGTATTATTTTAAAGATGCTTTTTTGGTTGCTGGTTTAATGCGGGGCAAATCACGCGATAATCAAAATCAATTGTGAACCCGAATTTTGTGAAGAACAGGCGTGCCTTGACTCAAGGCATGTCTTTTCTTATTTCTTTTATTGTGCTTAGAGCATACTTTTTATACATATAAATCATATATATATATATATAACGATAATAAAATTTACAGTATAATTAATTAGAGTTTACCGGTAGATTCGTTAAAGGATTTGTTCATATGATTGATAATTTTTGTAAAATGTTTAAACATCCAATGAAATTTCAGGATCAACAACATCAGATGGATTATAATCATGCTTCATTGCTACACTTCAGACAAAAATGCAAAAATGTCTGAAAATATCGTTATCAAATCACTTCGTGGGCTTTGTTTAACATATCCTTCCTTAAGATTAATTGAAAAGGAAAAAAGTAAGTTTGTTATGTATAAAATTTGATTAAAATGATGATTAAAAAATTTTTTATAGTCGTCTATAGGGCCGATATTGATGAAATTAGACAAAAACAAGTCACCATAATTTCCGGGGGTAAAATAATTTAAGTTTCCAAAAATACTTGCAATTAAATTAAAGCGGCTGAATTAAAATTAATTTAAAAATTAAGGTGGAGCTGGTCATGAACCTGCACATGTAATTCTGGAATTCCATTACTTCTAGTCGTAAATAATTCTTAAGTTCATAAATAAAATTACTTATTTATTTGTTTTCTATTTTGTTTAGGCAGCATATGTTGGGTCTCAAATGCTTTCAGCCGCTGTCTCTGGAAATGTCTTTGCTTCGCCTTCAGTGACCGCAATTCTAGCTGGAATTCGCAGGGTTCAATCGCCTCATGGTACATTATTGATTGTAAAAAATTACACTGGTGACTGCTTAAACTTTGGTTTGGCGGCTGAACGAGCAAAAAGCGAAGGTATTAAGGTTGACATGATCATTGTGGGTGATGATGTTAGCATCGGTAGGAACAGCGCTGTTGGTCGACGGGGTTTGGCAGGGACAGTTTTGGTGCATAAGGCTGCAGGAGCTGTGGCTGCAGCAGGGTAATATAAAATAATAACATGTTTAATATGGCGATAGATTTAGTTATTTTGTTAATTGCTTGGTTGACAACAATTCTTTTTCTTAGTGGAACGCTTGAAGAAACAAAATCAGTAGCTAGTTTAGTGGCTGAAAATATCGGTACAATTGGTGTCGCTTTTGATCATTGTAAAATTCCTGGTTCATCACATAGTCCTACATTGCCTAAAGGCATCATTGAGTTGGGCATGGGTTTGTAGTTTTTCATTAAAAAAAATTACAACATTATGCAAAATTCCAATTCACATTTATTTATATTTCAAAGGTATTCATGGAGAACCGGGTTTTCAAAAAATTCCACTTCCGCCTTCCCGTGATCTCGTTCATAAAATGTTAGATACAATAATAAATACAGATGATCCTGAAAGATCTTATTTAGATATTCATCCGGAGAAAAATTCGATTGTTTTACTTGTTAATAACCTTGGTGGTCTTTCTACATGTGAATTATTTCGCTATAGTTACGAAGCGGCGTTATATTTAGGTTTGGGTTTTCATATTTGCGTCAAATAATGGAGCAATATCTCTCATTACGCGACGCAATAAGCGATTTCAAATGTTTCTCAATTTAGCAACATCTCCAATTAATAATATATACGTCATTTATTAAATAGAACAAAGGAAATTCCATATTTCAAGATTATATACAGGAACATTTATGACATCATTTAACATGCCAGGTTTCTCATTGACTATACTCAAGTTACCAAAAGATCAAGACATAATACAAATGTTGGATCAGCATGTGGAAACTGCAGGTTGGGTTAATCGAGTGCATCTCGATTGTTCTAGCTTAGATACTAAATTAGACGAAAAGGTTTCCAATTCAAGCATAAAGAAATCTGATGATAAATTTCCCCAGACTATTCTTTGTGGTAAGCATATATTAAAATATTGTCTGGAATATTGTTAAATTAGTTTATTTATTTATATTAGATCCCAAACTTTTTGAATCAACTCTGAAATCTGTATGTAATGCGATTATTCTGGCTGAACCTGATATCACCCATTATGATACGGTTGCTGGAGATGGTGACTGCGGAACTACAGTTAAGAACTGCGCAATTGGTTGTGTATATAATTAACTTATCGCTTAAATTTCATATTGAATAAAATGATCTAATTATTCTAATTTCGATCTCTTTTTATTTTAGATATTATAAAAGCTTTGGAAGAATGCCAAATTATTACGCATGATCCTGTTGAAGCAACTGTGCAAATTGGCAATATTTTAGAAAAACAAGGGGGAACGATCGGTTGTCTATTTTGGTAAATAAACATTATAACTATTAAATCATTCTGTCACATAACATATATATATATATAATTACTTTCATTGATTAAAACGGTTATATTTTTAGTATCTTTTTATATGCACTCGCAAATAGTTTGAGACAGGCTACAAATTATCAGCTTAGTGAAGACAATCAAAAATTCATTAATGCAAAGTGCTGGGCAGAAGCATTGAAGGTCTGAATTTTTTTTTTCATTATATTTTATAATTATGGATATTACTTTGTTAGCTTGACATTAGTCAAAATTCTATTTAATGAGCCGGCGGTTCTGAAGTTTTATACAGTATAACGAACTTAATAACAGGTTTGAGATAAAAGTTCATTATATGAGGTCGAGTTAACAAAATCAAATATATTTTTTTAATTAGCTTTTTAAATTTTTAAACAAGGATATCTTAACAAAGACTTAATAAATTTAATAAAAATTTTTTAAATTAATTCTACAAATTTGTAAAAATTATTTAAAAAATGGTTTATTAAATTTGATCAAGCTTTTGTTGAGTTATTCTTGTATAAAGTTATAAAAAATTTTTTGTCATAAAAAATTTGCTTGACTCACCTCCATATGGGGAAAATGGGACATTGGTTTATCAATTATTATTTGAATAAAAACCAATGTCCCATATTCCTTGGCGTCACTCATATGATTCGTTATAAAAGGTTCGTTATATTCAGAGCTGACTTCATATTGTTGATATTTTGCCAGCACTAAATTTCTGGGAAAATATCACTAACGAAGTATAGCGACTTACCGGTGTGCTGAAATTGGCCGATGCCTAATTTTGGGTCCATTTAAATCTATATGCCTACTAATATCTAAATCCTAATCTAGTCCTAAAAAAAAGCTCAAAATTTCGGTATCAGCTGCCACAATAAATAGAACTCATCATAACATTAATAATATTGCTTATCGTGGGTGTCAATGACCCAAAAATTTATAAATTATTTACTGTGAGATCATAAAATTGAATTGTTGGGAATTTTGGTTTCCCTGGTGTTATTACGATTGAGCAGTAAATACTTACATCGTTAATGATGATATATGATTATAACACCTCTCAATGATACATTTTTTTTATTTTATTTCTCCAGAATGCATTGGCAACACTTGAAAATTATACACCTGCTAGAATTGGCGACCGTACAATGATGGATGTATTAATTCCATTTATCAACACTTTTTCAAGCATTTTGGATTCCGAAGACAGCGTCTTAAAAGCTTTAAAGTCTGCAGTAGATTCGGCTAAAGATAGTGTGGCGTCTACTAAATTTTTAAAGCCCAAATTTGGCAGATCAACCTATATTTCTTATGATGATATCAAAGATTCTGGTGTTCCTGATCCTGGTGCTTATGTTATGTATCAGGTTGTTAAAAGTATTTATTATAATTTACAACTTAAATTATAATGGAAAACTTAGGATTTTTTGGGGCGTTAAGCACTTTTATTTAGAGCGCCGCATACTAATGATTTAGCGAGCTTATGAGATATGGCAATAGAAAATTAGTGTTTAGTGTTTATAGTAACCCTATTATTATATATATATAATTTATTTTTACTTTTGCTATTCGTATTCTTTATATATACTTTGTTGAATTAACTTTAGGGTTAGGGATGTCTTATATTACAGGTTTTAAGTAGTTATATATGCAATATTGCCTTCCCGGCATTTTTACTTAGATTGCTGTTTTTTGTATTTTTCAAGTTTTCGTTTTTCTTTCTTGTTTTGCTTTTATAATTTAATTGGTCACATTGCGTGATTCTGCTTCGCTTTAGACAACCCCCAAATTCACTCGAAAATTTTATTTTTATGCAATCGTAAAATTAAATTAAAGAATTTGATTAGGTAATTATCAAGTAAACTTTATTTTAAAATCTAGAAAAACATTATGGATAGGATTTCACCTTTTATACTACCTGTAGTACAGTATACCAAAATGCATTAAAAATCTAAAAAATTATAAATCCAAAAAATTTTTATATACAAAAATCTGATAAATACTATAGTTTCATCTGGCAAAATTTTTTTTGATATTATTAGTAAAGTTGTTGAAATAAAAATTATTTTTTAACTGCTATTTTTCTGCAAATTTAGTGTACTACCTGTAGTACATTATTTAAAGCAATTTTACTCTTAAAATTATAGGGAATTGATATTTCCACACTCTATTTTTGATATTTCCACACCCTATGTAGATCACTTTTTTTAAAACTTTGATCGAAGGTATCTCAACACCCACCTAACCAAATTCGATCAGCTTTTTTTTATTTTAATTATAGAAAGCCGTAGAATACAAAGAAAAAATGTTGATCGAATTTGGTCAGGTGGGTGCCGAGATAGCTTCGATCAAAGTTTGTAAACAATTTTGCCGCAGCTTATATTTGGTAGATGTTTTGAATTTTACAAGAACTTTGATCGAAGATACCTTGGCACCTATCTGACCAAATTTGTTCATCTTTTTTTCTTTGAATTCTACGGCTTTCTATAATTTAAATAAAAAAAAGTTGCCCAAATTTGGTCAGGTGGGTGCCGAGATATCTTCGATCAAATTTTGTAAACAATTTTGCCACAGCTTAGATTTGATAGACGTTTTGAATTTTACAAAAACTTTGATCGAAGATATCTTGGCACCCACCTGATCAAACTCAATCAACTTTTTTTCTTTGAATTCTACGGCTTTCTATAATTTAAATAAAAAAAAGTTGATCGAATTTGGTTTGGTGGGTGTTGAGTAAAGTTTGTAAACAATTTTGCCACAGCTTATATTTGATAGATGTTTTAAATTTTACAAAAGCTTTAATCAAAGATATCTTGGCACCCACTTGACCAAATTCGATCAACTTTTTTTCTTTGTATTCTATGGCTTTCTATAATTAAAATAAAAAAAAGCTGATCGAATTTGGTTAGATGGGTATCGAGATATCTTCGATCAAAGTTTTTAAAAAAGTGATCTACATAGAGTGTGGAAATATCAATAATAGGGTGTGGAAATACAATTCCCATAAATTATTATTATTGTTTTTTTTTTAAACTTCAATGATTTTGCTTATTATATTTAACTAAACAGTACATATATATTATATATATTTAACTATCTAACTAAATAGTTGTTATAACCTCACTTGGCTACCTTATATGGCACCCAGATACAACTGTCTATACCATTTCACATGTGAGATAGACTTCTTTGGGAACCTCTATCAAGAAGCACTCTAAATTCTAATTTAACTCAGAACCTTAATCTACTGTAAATTGCCGCATAAACCACCTAGTGTGATGCGATTTTTCACATAGTGAAAAATTAAAAATCACATGTTTTACATAATTATTTATATCACATATTGTATATAAATATTATTTTAAAAAATTGATCTACATTATTTGTCACACAAGGTGGTTTATGCGGCAATTTATAGTATTTACCAATTCATATATACTCCACTTAGGGTTGTTATTGAACTGGACTAGTCCAATTTTATCCAGTCCAGTTTACTACAACTGTATTGGACTGGACTATTATTGGACCTACAAATAAGTTATGTGATATTATATTTAGCCAATCAAATTATGTAAAACATTTTTTTTTTTTTTTTTTTTAATATTAAGGTGATCATTTAGGCCCTTGGCACTTTATTAGTCCAAGCAGGTAGGCTAATATTAATTAATTTTAACATCGGCTTTACATATTATATCAGTATCACGAGAGTACAACTAGCCACATATGCACCTTTTGAGTGTTTAATTTAAGTAGTCCGCCTGAAGGTTCTACACTAACTGCCGTACCTGCACCCCAACTAGGGGGGTATCTATTTAAACTCTCTGGCTTTAACCGACATTACATGTTTCCTTCTAATATACCCCTTCACAAAGTAATTTACCATTAAAGACTCTAAGACTTTAGCCATCAACCTAATTTGGAAAACATTTATCCTTGTGATAAATCTAACAGAGTGGTGCATGTTCCACACATGCACTCATCTGCATGTTCGGTAACTTCTTTTTAACTAGTATCTGTTGTACTGCCGCCACCGAGTTCATATCTCAAGCCAACTTTTGGGGTGCTGCCATAACCCGATCTGTATTTTAAGCACAATCTTTCTAATTAGTCGCCTATTACGTACTCCTTGCCCTTATAAGGTTTACAGCAACCCCGGTACCCGCATTCAGACCATCTTCTTACCCAAATTCCTCATCGGTCTCACTTTTACTTCTAGCCGGCAACTTGGATGAGTTGGTCTGTCTAGGCTTTAGGTGCCTGAAGGACGCCATCTCCTTGGTCCATACTTTCGGAGCATATGATATGACCTTTTCCTCCGGTATGACAACCTAGCAGTTCGGCTAGTGTCCTTTGCCAGCGGACCTGGTCGCTTGGTTCTCCAATCTCGGGCCCTGATTTGAATTCAGCCTTTCTGTGATATTGTCGAAGATCACTGCTACTCCCAATTTGGAACTTACCAAATAGGTTTTCGGTTATGCCGGTTCCTCGGATTTATTGCACCAAAGCTTTCATTACAAGATGGTATGACTGAAGTTACAAATTAGTTCTAGATCCAACCGATAAGCATAGCCATTAATCGAAGTACAAGCCTATTTTTTCAAATATCGTTGTCTGTGAGATTTGAACTCTAGACCTGCCACTTGGAGAAGGTGACAACTAGACTACTACACTAAGTCGCTACACCTTTATGTAAAACATATTTGGTTATAATATAAGTATAATATAAAAGTTTATTTATATATATACTAAATTTGATGGTATTTATTACTATTTTCAATATTTATTATTCAAATTTACTATCGCTAAACATATAATCTGCATTATTATAGGACCCCAGACATCTCTCATATAGGTCATACTATTACTTTAGCAAAAAGTCAAAAATTTGGCCTTAAGTCCAATTTTAGTTTTAGCAAAT
>CAJVPY010003277.1:0-14396 GCA_910591965.1 Dentiscutata erythropus | reverse complement strand
CCAACCGATCCTAGCTTGAAGTTGGCTTGAAATAGTTAATGGAAAAGTAATATAGGAAAATAAGGAGTATAATACCATATTGGGTGACTAGTAATAGTAGCACAAATGTAATTAGAAACTGTATATCAATTGCTCTGTAAAAAGATATGAATCATAATTAATAAAGTTTCTATGTTTGGCAATATAAAAAAAAAAAAAGATATAACGCACTCGACTATACTATCTCATATGACTATTTAAAACTGAAACACTAGCTCTAAACATCTAAATTACAAGCTTTGACTGGCTCAGTTACTTCAAAAGCACTTATTTCTGACCTGCTATAGTAGTTTTTACCTCCTTAAATACTCTTTCTGCACTTGAAAGAGTATATATATCAACAGTAAGCACTACGGCTCGTCATGACTGCTAATTTTCTTAAGACCCTCATCTTCTTAATATCTAAGCAAAAAGATTCCACAATCCTTGCCTCAAGAACAACAAGTATACTAAAAAAAAACTAAACTAATAAAGGATAGATAAAAAAAAGGAGAAGATACTACAAAATCTAAACGAAAACCAAACAATAAAAAAAAAAAAATAAAATAATAAAAAAAGGGGAGGACAAAAAGAAAAAAAACAAAGACAAAACAGCACCAGATACACTAGTGCTAGTAAAGTTTAAAAAATTATTTAATACTCTGTAAAACAATTCCTACCTTTGCTTTACTTTGGTATTAAAATATGCTTTATATGTGGGGAATACCAAATTTTTTTTGTTTACTCTAGTGATCCAAAACCAACAGATTGCTATTATTTACATGTCTGTCTACAGTCTTCAGGGATATAGTACGTGATTTTCTCGTGACTTGCTATCCTGATTTGGCAACATAAACAATATCAAACTTTCATAGAGAATATGCCAAAATTCTCACTTTTTGGAAAAAGTTTGGAGAGAAATACCAAAAAACCTAGCAGGAATATAGAAGGTGGTTTGCAAAGTTAGGTACTTTCAAAATTTTCAAAGGAGTATGTTAAGATCCACAAATATTTGTTGTTTCCTTGTGTTTTTGTTAACAGCTTAAGAGCTTTGTTGATGAAGAAAACTTTGTCTCTCTACTAAGATTTTTTATACAAGAGCATCACTTGCCAGTTATCTTGTATAATAATGCTTCTGGTTTGCATGCCGAACGTCTTTTAAAGGAGTTCTGTGAACTTAGAAAACATTGACCTCTAAACAAACCGCTACATAGACCACAACTCTCCAACAAAATTTGTGTTTTTTTTAGTAAAAAATTTTGGTACAAGTAATCATTGGGAAGAGTTAAAAAATTAATATTACTGAAAAAATAGTGTTTTAATATTTAATATCAAATATCAAAATAATCAAATATTTTGAAATTTTTATAATATAATATATGTAAATTGATATTTTATTTATTCAAATTATTAAGATTATTTTAATTTTATAAATAATTCTATTCTTTTTTCCATTTTGCAAATACATTTTCATTTTATTTAATTTATATAAAACTATACCAAATTATTTTGAATTATTATAAAATAGTTAATCTATTTTAAATCAAATTGTATATTTTATTTATAAATAAAATTCAGTGATAGTCTAATTTTAATGCTTGAATATTCAAGCTTTAAAAATATTAGCTCTTTAATTTTTATTATTTTAATTATTTAATATAATTCAAATTAATTCAAATTATTTTGAGATTACTTGAACCAAATTTTTTACAGAAGAAAAATACAAATTTTGTTGGAGAATCATAGCCTAACGTAGTGATTTGTTTAGAGGTTAACATTTGCTTGCAAGACTCCTCTATAGGTGATATTCAGTATGCAAGCCAAGAGCATTATTATACAAGATAACTGGCAGAAGGTGCCCTTGTATAAAAAATTTTGGTTGTTAAGAGAATTCTGTAGATTACTCTTTTTTATTATCGACGAAGCTCTTAGGCTATACTTCTTTAAAGACACTAGGGAACAACAAAATAACATATTATTTTTTCAAGCTACACTCTTTTTATTTGATTAAGTGATTCCTTTTACTTCTTCTTGCTCTTCTGTCGGTCTTTCAAAAATTTTGAAAAAAGTGAGGATTTGGCTTACTTTCTTCAAAAAATCAGCATTGTTTACACCTTTCTAATTTGGATAAACTCAATAGAGTGCAATCACATGTTTTGTTTATTTGAATAATCATGGTGCTATAGTATGAGGAAGAGATCCACATCCCCATTTAGGAGATACCTGATTTGAGTTAGTATATAAAATGAGTTTCAAAGTTAAAACGAAGGTTTTACAATCTAGATATAGTAATTAGTTCAATTATTATATAATTTTTATCCTTATGCCTGGAATGGACTATAATAGTGTGTTATAGCTACCTTTCTTTTTTTTTTTTTTTTTTACTTTTTTTATCTTTGTTTATTTATGTTAGAATTTGATTTCTTATTTGTGTTTTTTTTCTCACCATGAGGTGTTTTTTTCTAAAATATTTATGTCTTTTGTAAATATGGCTTTATTTTATTTTTTTTACTTTTTTATATGAATAAGGGTTTAATTATGTTGCTGGGCTTAGGTAGAAGAAGTCTAAAAGAAGAGAGAGGTGGTCATGACAGGTAGTAGATACCATCTGTTAAGATCCAGGTTATATCTGATTGCAAGAGAAGTTCAGAAGAAGGAAAATTCTACTATAGCAAGTCGAATATAGGTACCAAGTTGGTAATTGAGTTAGTCGTAACTTGTAATTTAGATAGCAATTTGGGTTATGGTACTTGTTGTTTAGAGATAGTTCTTATATACTATCTGCTAACAAGTTAAGAGTTTATCACTTATCTTCTGAAATGCCCAATTGTAAAATTTTATATATTCTAGATGAGTTGTACAAAGCCTAATAAAGTTAAGGCATGACTGCCAAATTTTTTTTAAAAAAAAAAAAAATTCAAATTATTTTGCTCTCATATTTTATAGTAATTTATCTTATTCTGTTTCGAATTATTTCAAATTATTTTACATAATATGTATAGATTATTGAGCAAAAATTTGTGAATAACAGCAATTTGGCTCAACCGAACAAATGATATTAGCTGACAAGTGTCATAAAGTGGCACTTGTCAGCCAATCATTTGACTGATTGAGCCAAATTGCTGTTATTCACAAATTTGCCCAATAATGGTGTTATCTGATAATTTATGATTATGATTAGTAGAGAGTTACTCACTAAGTTTATTTTTTTTTGAATATTAAAAAAACATAATTATATCATAATATATGAAAAAAATAACAGAAAGAAAGTTTTTCATAATCATAAGAGTTTGTCGGACAATATATAATATCTTATATAATATTGCATAATATCTTATATAATACAGTATTGCATAATATTTTATATAATATTGTATAATATCTTATATAATATTTTATAATTTTATATTTTGCAATATTGCAAAAGTTATTATGTAATTTTACAGTGTTCTTACATTTTGTAAATTATTTTGCAATATTATGTTTATTAAATTTGCTGATATACTGAGTTTAATATCTGGCCTTACTCAAAATTTTAAATTGTTTAGAACTTATTTTATTTTTATAAAAGAAGATATATACTTTCTTTTAACAGCTATCCCTTCTCAAATTTTTTTTTAACAAAAAGTGAGTGATTTGGCTTACCCTAGCAAATGATTAGCTTTGTTTATCACTTCTATTTTGGGATTAACTCAGTGTACTACAACTACGTGTTTTGTATATACATATACATATTTATATAACACCTCTCACATCATGTTTTTGGACAGTTTGTATGTAATAAAATAAAGAGACAGAATTAAGAAATATTTAATCTGAACATATAAATTTTAGAGATATATCACTATTATAGAAGATATAATAATTTTTTAGCCTTATACAGGTTATAATAATATACTTTCTTTTTCTTTTCTTTATATGTATATTATAATTATGACTTCTTTTTTTTTGTTTTTCTATTTTTTTCTTTTTATATTTTATTTTTCATTAGTGTGCTTATCTCTCTTTTTTTAATCTTTTAATACTTGTTCTTTTTTTTTTACACTTTCTTTTACTTTGTTTTTGTTTTTTTATTGTAGTTAGATTATATATTAGTTTTTCTGTCAAGATCTAAGTAGAAAAAATTTAAAGAAAGAAGGTAATTATAAAGGGCTAGTAGAACCAAGTTAGGGATATTCTTAGAGAGACCATAAGGAACAATTAAGTATTGAAACAAATTCTACTCTGGCAGGTTGCAGATAAATGCTTATAGTAACCAGATGAGTTATATTTTTATTTACAGATATTTAGTATCAGATATAGTATTAGTATTTGCATATATAACTATTATCTTTTTAATAAAATATAGCATAATCACTTATTTTTAAAAAAAAAATATTTAATATTTTATTTTATATAACAATAAAGCTGCATATAGGAGCTAAACATTTTATGATATAGTGTCTTATCATGTGTTGTACTTCTAATAGTCACTTTATATTTGATATTCTATAGCAGATCTTACTTTTTATTATAATATTATAATTTTTTGTTGTAATAGCAGATAAAGGAATAGCATTGCAGCAAATTTATAAAATATGTAAATATTAATTTAAACTAAAATAATTAATATTCTTAAATTAGAATGCATTATTTTAATAAATCTCTTATTAAAGTAGAAAGATAGAATTAAACATATTATCTATCTAAATCTAAGGGTCAAAATTTTTTTTTAAAATTTAACATTAATTAATTATAGACAAGTTTGTTTTTTGTTGGTAATATTTTACAAGTATTTTTTCAAAATGATTAGAACTAGTGTTGGCAAATAACCGGTCATTTGATTTTAAATGACCAAATAACCAAAATAATAACCAAGTCATTTATCATTTGGTCATTTAAAAGTAGAAGTTACACAAACCTAAATTCAGCAATTTTATTGGCTAGATCTTTCTTATACTAATTTTATTTATAAAATTAAACTAATTATTATTGTTATAAGTTAACTTTAAATTAAGCTATATATGAGTACTTAGCTTAAGAGTTTCATAGTATCATATCACATGTACAAGTGTATAAATACTAAATTAAGTGAATTATTAGAGCTAAATTGGATTAATATTTATAATTGCTCTCCAACTGATAGTCACAATATAGTAAGAGATATAAAAGAAATTCAGATTAATTTAATAATCTAGAAGTCAGTTATCACAATACTAATAAAACTCTTCTGGAGAAGAGTTGCTCTAGCACATAACATGTACTTTTTATTTTTATAATTTTTATATTAGGTCATTAGGTCATTTCAACTTTCAAATGACCAAATGACCAATGACCAATTTATTTAATTATTTGATAATGTTTATTTGAAATTGCCAATACTGATTAAAACACCTATTGTATCTTTTAAAGTTTTAGATTTGAACTCAGAACCAGGTTCTTAAGTCCAAAACTTAAATCTTGAGTCAAATTTAAGATTTAAGTTCTGGACTTAAAAATCTGGTTCTAAGTTTTAGACTTTCCTATTTCTAATTAGAACCTATAGCAGACCTATTGATCTAGATCCAAAAATTAAAACCTGGTTTTTAAAAACTAGGTTTCAAGACTAGGTTCTAGAGTTCTAGTTCCAAGGACTTTACTATCCCTACATATACATGTGATTTGTACTATGAAGGTTGGCTAGCCAATAATAAAATAGGCCTAACACACATAATATTGTATAATATTGTCTATCTAAGCATGCGAAGTTCATTTGACCAATCATAAAGTATTATTCAATTTCATGTAATCGACCCATTATGAAAAAGTTATTCTATATCAGGTAGGGTGTTTAGAATTATGCAATAGGGTAAATTATACATACAAACACCTCTTCCACCAATCATATCTCACCCACGTGCATTTTATGATTTCCTAATATCGGGTGATCTGGGTCACGTTTTTTTTAAACTTTCTTTTTAATATTGTCATATTTTTTACAAGAGAATCCCCAAATTTCCGGGTCGGAATGGCAGGAATGCATCGGGTTAGGGTCAGGTTAGCTATACTGCTTAGCAGAAACTATAGTAAAATTATCAGCTGGGCATTTTTTACAACTATAGTTTCATTAGCAAAACTGCCCTTCTGTCAGGGTTCCAATGCATTCCGACCGGAATTTTGGAGATCTCCCAGTATGAGTTTAAGGTCATACTCCTCCCTCCGAATTAGCAACCAATTATAGTTTTTATATATATTATATAAACGTGATGGACTGCTAAACCCCTCACCCTCTTGAAATTACGTAAGAAACGGCACTCTCCTTAGGCCGGTTTAAAAAATGGATTGTTTACGTTACACCTGATCTTGAAATTTGATTGGGCAAAAATCACGGGAGGGAACGTACGCACGCACGCATTACATTTATTACCAGTAATCACTGTACAGACCATACAGTACTGACCAAACATCGTACCGTACTGAATATATGTGTACTCGAAAAAAGCTAGCGGACAAGGATTTGAGGAATGAAAACGCTAATCATTCGGAAGAGCAGCAATATGGCACTAGATTGCGTCTTCTCAACAACGACGGCTCTCGTGATAATTTAATATTATTGACTGGAATAAAAGAATTATTTGCAACTGCATTACCACACATGCCGGCACAATACATCGCTCGGGTTGTCTATGATCGTAATCATTATAGCTTGGCGATAGTAAGGGATCCTGTAAAAGTTGTAGGAGGAATTTGCTATCGACCCTTCTTGGAGAAGTCATTTATTGAAATTGTATTTTTCGCGGTAGATAGTGATCAACAAGTGAAAGGATATGGCACAAAATTGATGAATTACTTTAAGGATTATATAAAAGATACATTTAATATTACACAATTCTTGGTTTATGCAGATGACTTTGCAGTTGGTTTTTTTCGAAAAAACGGATTTACTGACGAAATCACGTTAGATCAAGATATATGGGGTGGACACTTGAAGGATTATACAGGAGCGACTCTCATGCAGGTATATGATGTGATTAAATTTGAATTTATTTTATATTTATTATTATGATTTTATTTTATTTTATTTTAGCAATTTAGCAATATATTCATGGCTTATCCTTCTTGAATTCATAAAAATTGGTTAAATAGTGTACTTTAATACCAAAAGTAAAGTACAGACAGATTCGACAAATCCTGGAAAAACAAAAACAAGCGGTGAAAAATAAAATAGCACAAACGTGCAAACCTCCGATTATTTATCGTGGCTTGGAATGTTTTAAAAATGGTGTCAAGTCTGTAGATCCGATGTCGGTGCCGGGAATTAGAATATCTGGATGGACACCACAATTGGAAAAACAGGCAAAAGATATTAAGCGTATGTCACATTATCTTGTTATGAAAGAAATATTTAATCGATTAAAAAGCCATCCTTCATCGTTACCATTTCATGAACCTGTAAACGGAGATGATGTTCCTGACTACTACGATATAATCAAGGATCCTATGGACCTTTCTACCGTTTCAAAGCGTATGGAAAATAATAGGTATCGGTCACTTTTAGAATTTGCAATTGATATGCAAAAAATCTGGAACAATGCCAAGATTTATAACAAATCAGACACTATATTTTATAAGTCTGCAGTTGAGCTTGAGGGAATTTTTCGTGAAGCCATGTTTCTCAAAGGCGTGAGATTATAAAATAATTTTAAGACTCTCACGTGTATGAAATAGAAAGTATATAGTTTTATATATTGATAAAATAACCTGACGTATCAATCAATTATAGCCAAGTGTTCAAAAAAAAAAGGATAAATAAAGGTACACGATAGCTGGTTATTCACGTGATATATATTAGTCCTACATAAATATTTCCGATTGAAATTTTTTAAGAGTAGTTTTTCCTTTAGAAATATACATTTTTCAATGTCTGAACCGGCGACGTCCTCAAGTAGCGATTCTTCCAAATTTAATGGTGAATGTGGCAAAGTTAGAATATTCATTCGTTCGCCAACTACCTCGTTACCCGATGACTTTTCCATATTAACTAGTCTTGACTCGTCGGTTCTTACTTTGAAACGGACCATCTTCGAGACCCATCCTACTAAACCAAACGTTCGAGACCAAAGGTTGATCTACAGAGGAAGGGTGCTAAATGATTCTGATACTATCATAAACGTTTTACGAAGTGAGCTGGCAACTGACCAAATATTTCATTTGGTCGTCAAGCCTTCGTTTCAGACGTCTGCAGAAACCACTATAGCTCGCTCGACATCTACCACAACGAATGCAAGAATAGCTACACCCTTAACAGATCAAAGTTTTGGTACTACAGGCTTAACTGATTTCGCTCAGCAACCTCCGAATCTTAACATGCCATATTTTGTTCCACCTTCAGAGCATGCACATACATACTTACAACAGCAGTATTCCATTAATCCACAACAGCAGCATGACGTTCTCTTAAATCAGAATTTCTACCCAATAGGACTGCCTTTGCAGTATTATTATGTTATGATAAAGTAAGATTATACTTGTAATTGGAATTTTTTTTTTTTTTAAAAAAAAAAATTTTTGACCTGTATGATCATTGATTTCAGTGGAATGCCTTATATTGCACCAATTCACTATCCATACCGGTATACGTACCCATACCCGTACTTTCCTACACCGCAAATCGGTGTACAAACGCAACAACCTTTGGTTGCTCAGGTTCCAGAACCTCGACAAGACGCTGCTGCAAGAAATCAACGCCGAGCGGCTACTTTGTGGCTGATTGTAAAGCTTGGTTTCTTAGTTTACATTTTTTCACAAAATGCTAGTACTGAACGGATGATTTTATTGTATTTTATGGCATTTGTAATTTTTTTGTGAGTAGCGAACCATTTTCATAATGATGACTATGGTTTTGAACGCCAATATAACTTATTACATATAAAATAGACATCAAACTGGACGGTTACGCATCGTGCGGAGGCGTAGACAGAGAATCATAGCACCTATACCCAATGTAGGCAATGATATTTTAGGTATATATTTAGATTTGATGTTGAACTTGACATATAGTTTAATCAATAAGTAAACTAATCATTGAGATTTTTTATAACGGAATAATTATGAATTCCGTATAAAAAAAGCTCAACAATTACCACAAATGCCAGTACAGCAAAATCCGGGAGGACTTCCAATTCCGCAACCGGACCTAAATAATCGCAATACCCCTTCTTCGTCCTCATCAACTGCTCATTTACCGCCATCCCCCATGCCAACCAATGATCCAAATAACAATGTTGCCAATTCATCTACATCCTCGTCATCGAGAGAACAACAACAAAATAATATTAACAATAATAGTAATGGTGCTAATAATGTTCCACAACCACCCCCAGAAAATGCAAGATCAATTACTCTTCAAGATGTTGAGCATGCATTATGGACCTTTGTTGCTTCGTTGATTCCGACGAACGCACCTGATGTCGGGCAACAAGACGATGTAGCGATGTAGTGTGTTTTGGTGGTGTAACACTTTATATGGTATTTCTTCAATGGCTAACGGGCAAGTCTATCTAATCACCTAATAAGTAAGTTATATAGTATTAAAATAATCTATTATTTTTAGAGATTGGTTCAATTAAACATCTTTATTATTTTCATGATGTAATACATTCTTGTAATTATCGAGCGTAATATTTTTTATGCTCGTATGATAGCTTAGCAAAAAATTGGTTATTTATTTAATTAGTCTATATAACTTTGAAAGTTCTGTACAAAGTAGAAAATCGAACGTAATAAATTTGAAAATTTCATATAACTCAACTATGTAATAGGTTTTTCCACATATAGACGTAGGTTAAATCGTTTTTGAAAAAAGTAATTTCAGAAAATAATTTCGGCAAATATGAAACCTAATTTTGGTAGATTGATAATTTTTTATAAGAGGCTTTAAACTCTAAGGTTGAGTATTGGTCTTTGAACCAGTTTTTTTCAGTCCTCGGTCTTGAACCAGTTCGAACCGGTTTAGACTAGGTGCTGCACGGGATTTCATATAAAAATTTTCTGATGACAGAATCGATAAGTTACTTATCGATTTTATTATCAAAAATTTTTTTGGTCCCAAATCAATAAATTTGTAATTTACAGATACTTAGAAATGTGATCTGGAAATCCGCCAGTTTTATTGGTTTTACAATAATTACTGTATTATATAGTTATATAAAATCGTAAGCAGTATCAGGATAACCGGATATCCATTAAATTTTAAATAGGAAAGAGGATAATCTCTATCCGGATACAGTCCTCGAAAATCAGGGTAGCCGCACATTTACTCAACATCACATAGGGTTGTGGTTAGCATTGTACATTGTTAATAAATTATCATCTGCGTGATGTCGAGTAAATGGAAATTACCTTTGGGAGATGAGGCATGACCAAAAATCAGATGGAATTTGTCCGGTAAGCACTAAAATTGAAACCCCAACGACAAGCTTTCCTTGGCAGCATCGAATAATAGTCTGCCACATACTGATAGGCGAAATAATTATTTCTGAATTCAGCTGTTATAGATTTCTATTGAGTTGAGAAAATAAACTGATATTTATACATGAACTAACCGTATTCATACTTATTTAATCCTAAATTATGCAATAATCGATCTTTTACCAACTAACGCGAATAAAATTGAATAGCCTAAATTTTCTTTATACTCACAAACTAAATTAAATAGACAAAACGAACGAGTAAATGGGAATTGTGTGGAAATTTTAATCCAATTTTGGCAGATTTATGACTCTCAAATCACGTGATATTTTTGGATTCAGTGTGATATATGACATTTGGGATTTGGGATTTTCAAGCATAACGATGAGTGACAATCCCACTCAATTGATTGTAGCATTTGAGCTTCATCAGTCAATTACATTGAGGAAGGTCCTTAAGAACTGCCTGAGAACAAGGTCTCCCGAACTTTTGATCAATATCATGTTTTTCTATTACCATTTACTAGTAATAGTCCAGATGATATTAAAAAAATCAGTAGAAGATTGACACTGTATTCTTCAAACTAGTTAGATATTATACAGCAGATTGATAATTGGGTAATTTGTAAAAGCACATGAAAATTGCACTCAAAATCTTACCTGGTTCTTGAGAAAATCTACTTGATCTTTTGAACGATTATTTATGTACCTGTCTAACTAAAACCACTTCTTATTATACAGTGGATATTTTATGAGATTTATGTAGAACTCAAAGCATAATATACAGTATTTAAGCAGATTCTTACAAAAATAGTTCATAAAATCTATTAAAACATTCTTTATATTACTTGGAGGTTTTATCTAGTTTATAGATTTTAAGCCATTACAGTATTATGCTACTTAATGTAAAAAAAGGTTAAAACTAGAAATTGGAAACCAGTAAAAGTCTGGAACTTAACCCCTGAACAATTCTATAGCATTACAGCATTATTATCAACCATCCTAGCATTATCAACTTAAAAAATTTGCTAATCATGTGTGATTAATCAATTTTTTACACTAGCGAATTTTGAATTTTTCTAAAACTTTATTACTGTATTAATAAAATTAAAAAAATTTATTATATAACTTTTAAATTAATCTTTTTATTAAATTTTTATTTTATTTTATTTTATTGTAGATTATTTTTATTATGCTAATTATGACTCTACTATGTAAATCAGATTACACAGCATAATCACAAAAAGTAAGTTACACAAAAATAAATATAAACTTATAAAATATCACTTAACCTGTTTTATCAAAACAAGTTCAAAAGACCTGTTTTTACAAACTTGGTATATTAAAAATTTATTTGCAAAGTTAATATATTTTGCAGATGACAAACACATTTTGTGGGTAATAAAATTTGATTTACTGGGTATTCTATTAGTATTTTAGAATACTAATATGCAAATCATATATATTTTTGAATATATATATACTAGTATAGCCAACTCTTTTTCTAACAAACCTTTTTATAATGACTCTAGATATAGCAAACTAAATTTTATATTAGTTCAATATAATAAGAGTTGTTTTTTTTAAGAAAATATAGTAATTTATATAGTGAACTTTTATGTTTAAAATCATCAGTTCATTATATAAAGTTGACTATATAACTTTTATACAAATACAATAAAGAGAATAGAGAATGATTTATACACATTATTAGAAATTAAAACTACTGATATTATTATATTTTATATTATATTTATATAAAACTGGTTTGTACAATATTTATATCGATAGTAATCCTGTAACAAATTAAAGTTTTTAACTTATATTCTAAAATGTGTAAATTATTTTATTTTAAAAAATGAATAAATAGTATTATAAACCTGTTTTAGAAGAATATAAAACATATATTCAATAAACAATAATTCAAAGAAATAATAAAAGTATAATCATCTGTAAAGTTTCATATAAATTAAAAGTTTTAAACCTTCATAAAGTCTTTACACTAGTTATAGTATGAGTTAATAAAATAATTCTAATGCAAATGAGCTTGCAAGATATTATATATCAACTTCAAAAAAGGATGAAATAATATAGATACCTTTATTATCTGAATATACTATATATACAAAAATTAATAATAATTTTTTTAAACTTTCTATTATAAAAGATACAAACTGTCAGCTAATTTATTAATAGTATTTTATATAAAAAATAAACTTTTAAATTATTAAAAGATAGCAAACAAGATAATATTTGGTTTAAGACATAATTTAGTAAATATAATTGGTCAGACAATCATTCTTTACTATAGTACTTAGAACTTTTGGACAAAATAATATTTAGTATATACAAGAAACAAATAATACAAAAATATTCAAATCTTTTTAACCACTATTTGCAAACTATAAAAGTATTTAACACTAAAAAAACTTTAAAAAATTCTCTTACCTGTATAAAGTAACAATTACAAACAATTATGAAAACAAAAGAAGCCCTTATAAGAAAAGGTATAATGTTTAATAAATCTGAAAAATATTTATCACCACAAGAAATTCAAGCTTTAATAGTTAAATATAATCAATTAAGAATAAGTTAAAGAATGCCAAAAAGACTATTATATAGTTAAAAGATAAAATACCAAATTTATCTGATTAAGATATAGATTTGTCTCATAATACAGAATATGTCAATTAAATTAATATAAATCTCAATCAAATTCATAATATTTAATTTTGATCTATCATTGATATCTCATAATCTAGTAATTAAATTTTAATAATTTTAGTATCATTTAAATTGTCTTAATAAAACAATTCAAATGGTATTAAAATTATCAAAATTTAATTACTAGATTATGAGATATCGATGATAGATCAAAATCAAATATTACGAATTTGATTGAGATTTATACTAATTTGATTGACATATTCTGTATTTATGAAGGATATAGGAAAATTCGATCCCTGCAGTCTCAAAAAGAAGCAAAAAGTGCTAATGAATCATTTGGATTAGATTTTGCAACCCAATTATTTAATAAAACGTTCAAATAATTATAAATTTTATATAAATTTTTTTTTTTTTTTTGTAATTTTCTATGTTATTTTGGAAATAAAATTTTAAATACTGTGTTTTCGATACCTCTAGTATTATCCTCTTATGAAATAATTCTATTTCATAAAAATGCCTTTATATAAACATTTTGAAAGTCTCAATTTTTGTCAATTATTTTCCTCTTTCTTTTTTATGTCTTTCAATTTTACTACAAATGTTTTACTCGGCCGAATAAATTGCCAGGACCTTTTTCTCTTCTAATTATAGAATGTGCATACTGCTTTTGGGTTGATGTTAAACAAATATTTGTCTTACTCAAAAAAATAAGGTGATATTTATGAAATTCAACTTGGTGGTTACCGCAGAATTATACTTTCACACCCAGATACATCGAAAAATTTTTTAACAATTCGATAAAGCATGCCAATATTACCTTATTCTTCGGGATGAATTAATTAAGAAAGTCTGGAAAAGGATTAACAACTAATAATAATTTTAAAAGTTGGAAAGTTGTTCGTCAATTTATTACCCGAGCAATTTTATCACCAAGTTTTAATAATGAAGCAATTAAATGGACAAACCTGACCTGTTGTTAGAATAGTTAGAAGGATATTGAAAATCTCTTTGTTCAACAAATAGTGAGAGTTAAGGATGGTCATTGGAGACAGATTTCTCAAAATGATCTCACAGATTCACTAATGATATAATTGTAGTTTCAACCACTGGTGAACGTTCTTATTCAATGGGACCATATTATAATACTCTAAGTCCAATAAAAGTATCATACTCCGATGCATTAATTGAAGCTTTGTAGAAACCTTCGATTTTTGCTAAATATGTTTAAAATATTGCTACAATATTGCTACAATATAATTACAATATTACCAATGTTATAATATG
>CAJVPY010003276.1:0-14396 GCA_910591965.1 Dentiscutata erythropus | reverse complement strand
ATCACTTACCTTGCAAATACCTAGTTGTAAAATTTTACATATTCTAGAGGAATTGTACAAAGCCTAATAAAGCTAAGACATAACTGCCGAATTTTTTTTAAAAAAAAAAAATTTTGATTGGCTAATAAAGTATCAGGTGTGGGTGGGTGAGTAGAAATTTTAAAATTTATTAATAACAAAATATTATGTAATTTCTAGAAGCCCCCATAGCCAAATACCGAGAAACCTTGTTATCTTACTCATTTTCTCTTTCATTTGTTGTATTCATTTGATAAACCTTGGCTTCTTTGTTCTTTTTCCATCTATAACGAGAAGTTCAGATTTTTTATTATTTATTTCAATATCATTTATTTTGTAAAATTCCTGTGCTATGGTAATAATAGCTTCTCCTTGTTAGATGCGACGAAGGTGGTATTATCTGTATATACTATAACTGATATGTTTATATATTGGGAGTATGTCTCTGTTCTACTTAGATCTTTTGGCCATTTAACTTCTAGCTTGTAACCTCGCTTTTTATTATTTTGTATCTCTGCAAGCAAGGAGTTATAAAATATTCTCCAAACAAGAGGAGAGATTACCCCCTCTTGATTGATTCTATCTTCTACTATAAACCTTTCTGTTGTGTCCAGGCTTGTTAAGACCTCTATTTCTTAGTTTTTGAACAAATTTATAATAAAGTTAATTGTTATTTGTAGAATCTTAATTTTTTGCAGAGCTAGGCTAAGCATTTTTAACTCTACTGAGTCGAAGACTTTTTTTATGTATTGGAACAGGAGCCACAGTTCTTTCTTTTTTTCTTTCACCTCTTCTATAAGGTAGTTTATAAGTTGTACTAGCACTATAGTGTCCTTTTCTGAAAGGTCTGCAAAATTTCTACTTTTTAGAATTTTTTTTTCTCATAGAACTCTTGTTAACTTGTTGTTAGAACTCTAACTACTATTTTTCTAAAAGCTTCCAACAAGAGAATTGGCTGCACGTTATTTAGATTAAAACACTAGTCTTTGGTTTTGGGTATAGAGTGAAGTGTCCTTAATTTTCACTTTATTGGCATGCTACCCTCTTTAAAACATTTTAAGGCAAGATTTAAGAAGACCTGTCTTGTACTTGCGCTTACTCTTTTAATCAGGGAGTATGTAATATCTGATGTTTCTAGAGCTAACTTGGTTTTTACTTGGTCTAGTACTTGCTTCTATTCAGCTAGACTTATACTGTTCGCTGTATTATTGTACCATGTCTCTTCAATATCTTCTTGTGGAGTATATTAATTTCTTCATCTTGATAGTAGCACCTCAAATTGTATTATATTTCTCTTGTGAAACTGCTTTTTAAAATATTTTCTAACTTTTTTGAGTATCTCATTTAGCTCTTGCACTAGCTTACCCTTCTCTTCTGTACTTTTTACAATTCTATCTATCTTGATCTGTCTATATAGCCAGTTAAGTAAACTGTTTAGCATTTTCTGCTAATTAGATACAATTAAGCTATGTTTCTCTTCTATATTTCTTCTAATCTCTATCTTTTCTATTTTTTTAATTTTTTGATGCTATTCTTTGTACAAGATCTTTCTTAGTTCTTTAAACCTTTTTTGCTTAGTAAATTAAATTCTGTTTCTGTCTCTAGTTCGGCTATATCTTTTATATATATTAAAGTGGCTAGAATCTTATTTTCTTTGCTATTTTGTAGTAGTTGCTTCTTGATCTTGTAGAAGCTCTTATTGCATACTTTAATAGCCAGCCTTAATGCTCTTAATTCTTCATCTTCTCTGCTACTTTGTTGTACTTCAGACATTTTTTTCTTTTTCAGAAGACTTTTGTTAGCTACTAATATAATACATTTTCTATTATATCCTATTCATTATCTATACTAGTTGGCTTGCACTTGTGCCAGGATTCTAAAATATATATATAGGAGTAAGATTTTAGTTTGCTTATTTTTGATCCTTTTTGTACAGATTATTTCTATTTATAGTAATTAGTTTGCTTATTTTTGACTTTTTTTCTGCAGATCTTTCTAAATTTAATAATTTTTGTAAAACCTTACTCCTCCATATATATTTTAGAGTTCTCTTGCACCACTGATTTTTGAGTCTTTTTTCTAGATTCTCTTTGTAGTTGCACCAATCTTCTTCTAATATCTTTTCTATTTCTATACTAACTCTTTTGCACTTTTCTCGTTTTCTTTTGACTGCATCTATTTTTTTTAGTTTTAGCTCTGTGATAATCTTTGCTCATAATAGTCTATGATTGCTTATTGTACATGTATCTATATCCTCTACCTTTGGGCTTACCATATTGTATTTTCAACTATTTGAAACCCACATGTAGTTAATTCTTGACTTACTTTTTCCATTTGATCATGTAGGTATTTGTGTAGCTTTGTATATATCAAAAAGATTTTTCTCCTTAAGCAAGGCCAAAATTTTTCTCTTTGTTTGATGTTTTGAGTTTGACTTAATAGAGCTTGTAGTTATCAAATTTGATGTGTTAACGTTTAAATTTCCCATAATTATGAGACATTTCGGTTTTCTGCTTGGTCTTTCTAATATATCTTTTAGAAGATATACAGTAGAATCTCTTCTTGTCTTGTTGTATTATTTGAAGCGACGTATAAAAAAGATTATTTCTATCATGAGGCATTTGAAATCTAAAATCAACTTTATATAGTAAGAATTATCTCAAGTTAGGTAAGTAATGTAGTGCTTCTAATGCTTGTTGATTAAAACCCCAACACCTGATTTTTTTTTTTTGTTTTCTTCTAAGCTTGTCTAAAAGCTTTTATATTTATCTAAATTCTTGGTTGTATAATTGCCTTCAATGTTCTCTATATTAGTTTCACCTAAATCTAAAATATTTATCTTTTTCTCTTTTGCATAGTCTGTTATTGCTCTTAATTTATTTTTGTTATTCTTTATACTATTTATATTATAGAACCCTATATTTAATAGTTCAAACTGTTTATATCTCTTTTTATGCTTTTCTGGTTCTTTCAAACTCTCTGAGATTTGTAGGAGTTGGTTTTCCAGAGTGTCTTCTGCTAACTCCCTTTCTTTTCTTTTGAATACCCCAGTTTCAGTTGTTGATACGATTATAGCACCTTTTAGAAGCGATTTGCAAAGGGGCTCTTGCAGTTTCTCTATATAACTATGCATTTTGGACTTCAAGCTTGTCTAGCCTATTTAGGATTTGTATCAGAGTGCTGAATATTGGGTCTTCTTTCTCTTTTTTTTTTACTTCTTTGCCCTGATACTTTTTTTCTTTTTGTTAGTACAGTGGCTAAATATTTTCTTTATTTTGGTCTTTTTTAGTCAAGAGTACTTTTTCAATATTTAAATCTGCTTTATTGATACCCTTGCTTTGTATAAATCTTCTTTTATTACTAGTTATTTCTTTTCTTTTTGCTACTACTGGAGCTATTTCAATTTTTCTTTTCTCAGGTTTCTCTTCTCAAAGTATTCGTTTTCTTCTACTTACTTCATCTTCTATTTCGAGATTGCTCCATCTCTTCATAAAACCAGTTCTTGGTATAGCTTTTCTTCCCCTGCTCTGCTATTGCAAGTTGCTACTCTAATCTTTTACTAAAGTAGTATATACTTGATCTTTAGGCTTGTATCATATCCTTTTCTCGCTTGAAGTAAATATAAGCTCTCATACTTTGATTACCATTGTTATTGTTTATTGTGTAGACTGCTTGTACCTTATACTCTCTTAATTGTCACAATAGTAGACTATCAAATACTATTTCTGGCATGTTGTTAATTGTATATTTAAACTTGTCTCTTTCTTTAAGCAAGGCCTTGTCAAATTTCTCTTAGATAATTTTGTATATTTTTTTTTGCCCCAATAGTACTGACTAGTATCTATTTAGTGAGTAGCTTCCTTTCTCTGTTCTTAATACTACTCTTATATGTATGGCTCTTTTCTCTTCCCAAAGCTGTCACTATTTAAGGATAGTTGTCACACCATAATGATCGAGGTATAACTTAATTTCTCTACCATTTATACTTTTTGAGAGATCCCATATTGTGAGTGAAAAAGGTAGTTTGTTTGTATACTGCTATGTGTTTGCTTTTTTTTTGGAAGCCTACATTGAGTTGTATATATCTTTCTGACTTTTTTGCTTTTTGATTTGTTTTTTGTCTACTCATCTTTTTCTGTATTCTGAGCTTTTTGCAGTAACCTCCTCAAGGCTATAATCTGTCATACCTACCTTGTTTTCAAGTAGTATCTTTTTCACCTCTTTGGAGTTGTTTATTTTATTATTGCTATTATTATCTTGTTCTTTAAGATTTCTTTTGCATAAATTTTCTTGTTTTACTGCAGATATACTGCTAGTAATACTAATATCTGCTATTGCTAGGATATTTCCTTTGTTTGCATTTATATAGCAGAAATCCATTATAACTAGGCCATCCTTGCCTCTGACACACGTATTTAAACACATCTTAATATTTGTATCATGTTCTAAAAGTTTCTTCTTTTCATTGATCAAGTTTTGCTTTCTGACCTCTACCTATTTAAACCTCTCAATTATGCCATATATGACTGCTGTTTGTTATACAGTAGTCTTCTTTCTTTCTCTTTTTGTCTATTTAAAAAAACCTTTAAAATTCTCTAAATTTGGTATTTTAAATTGCTATTTGTAAGTTTATGTGGCTTTGCTTTGTCATGTGATAGGTTTGTAAATTATGTATTTTAATGTATTTTTTATGTGTATTCAAAATTCTGTTGCTTTTGCATAATCTAGTAACTTGTATTTTACAAATGATCTGCAGTACAAAGTCAATGGTAATTCTCTAATTCTAAGCTAAAATAAGTAAATTTCAGTTTAAGCGAGTGTTGTTTTTCTTTTTTCGCTCTAATATTTCACAAATCTTTCATGTTTTATAACTTGATTTGGCTTGTTTTAGTATTCTGTATGCAGTTTTATTAGTTTTGCTAGAATACTCTTCTTTTTTTTAGCTTTTGTTGTTTGGCATATCTATCAATAGTAAAGTTGTATTGTTCAGTTTTTAAGTTTTCCTTGTTATTTCAGTTGTCTAACTATACTATAACAAGCTGCTGCTTATGCTTTATTTACTCTTTCTTTTGTTATTATAAAGAAATATTGCTGTTTTTAGCATGTTTTGTGTCTTGTCTGTCTGTAAATTTTTGTACCAAGTGATTGTTGGAGAGAGTTGTTGGATTATATAGTATATTGGTTTTTTAAATTATTTTATATATATATATATTTTTTTAAGTTGGCTATACTACTAGCTTTATTATTATAAAAGACATATATATATTACATGTTTTTGTTCTATTGTAGATCTAATTACTTTTTTAATAAAGTGTGACTTATCTGGTTACTATATAGTACCTATATATTACTAATCTTGTGTATTCAACCTTCTTAGATCTCTAAAGCTGAACAATCTGACTACAAATTTCTAATTCACCGGTCAGATTTCACTATCTATATTTTATTTATATATATTCTGCATATATATTACTATACAAATCTCACCAATTACCTCTTCTTTCCTATATATAGTATTACTTCCAAACTGCTTCTTGTATTACTTCCAAATTGGTATTCTAGAGGTAGATATTATTGGTGTCTCCAGTTTGGTGTCCCCAGAAGATGATTATTAAATATGTTATTTGATATTCTGGGTTTCTTCCCATAGTGTTACAGTTCTCTAAACATATTTCAGGACGTTTATGTTTTATACTACCATTTCAGGCTACTATTTTGTTTATAGTATTACTATTACTTATAGTAATACAAAAGTCTAGAACTTTAGGACAGGAGTTAAGAACCTCTTTTAAGTACTGCCCCAATTCAGTACTCCAGAACTTAGCACTTCTGTTATCTTTGTCATATGACTCCCATACTAGTTGTATAACTATTACCTACTAGCTGAATTTCTTTTTGTATTACCAAGATGCTTGCTATATATTCTTGACTTCCTTAATCAGTTTTCATTATTTCTATATACCAAAGATGTTTCTTTATTTAGTAAATCTATCCTCTTACTATAGCCTCTTACTGTATTCATCATTTTTCTCACTACTTCTAGATATACTACATATGGCTGTCTTTCTAATCAAGATCCCAATGCTATCTTAAAGTTGTTGGTACTATCTTGCTAATCATGAATTCACACATATAGCCTTTTGCAGTATTATCTTTTATAATTTATATCACACACAGTGTCTTATCTTTTTCTCTATAGTTTGGTACTCTTTTTAAAAATTCTTTATTAGCCAAATATGTATTTCACATAGTCTTACCATTGTTACAAGTGAACTATAGCTTTTTTTAAAATATAATATTTGCAACACAGCACATAGTGACAGGAATCTATATAGGGTCAAAATAGATATGAAGCAGTGTGGAAGTAAAATATTACTTCACTAGAGTGATTTGGTATAGTTTATATAAGAGCAAGATATATGTTTATTAAGATATATTTATTTACAGTACAATATTAAGATATAAGGCTATTCTAAGGTTTCTATTTTTAAAAAATCCTAATAACTAAAGATTATAAGAAACTAATTCTAAAGTGCAAAAGAGAGAAAAGCTAGGATTTATATAGCTTTTACAATTAATATAAATTATATAATAATAATAATACAAAAGATAGAAAAGATATAAAATATATAAAACATATAAAAGGTATAAAAGGCATAAAACCCAAACAGGCTCTCTATCAAAACTGCTAATTGTGCAAAAAATTTATATACAGCTGCTCTTTGTGGCTTGCCAGACTAGCTTTATATATACAATAATAGCTGCCCTCCCAAAGGGCAGGCTTAGCAAAAGTTTAATCAATAGTCTAAATTATAGATTCAATATAGCATGTTTACAAATTATATATTAACTATTAATCTAGATAAATCTTGACTACTCTAGTAGGTTTAAGTCACAGATAATTAGTTTGAGTTTTTAGTTTTCTTTAGTCCAATATTCTAGTCTGAGCTCTTATTTTTATATATAATTTATATCTATTTGTCTTGTACAAGTTGGGTTTTTATTATAATTACCTAAATAAATTACCAAATAAAGATATAAGCAAGGCCTCACCTTAATAATAATAAATATATATATATATATATGAAAGATAAAAAAGATACAAAAGGTATAAAAAATATAAAAGATATAAAAGATACAAAAGATATGAAAGATACAAAAGATATAAAAGATATAAAAGGTACAAAAGGTACAAAAGGTATAAAAGATACAAAAGGTATAAAAAGTATATTTTGGCTATCATTTATCTTTGTTTATCAATTGCTAGCTATCTGATAATCCATTTAATATTATAGCTTGTTATAATCGTCATGATCTTCTGGATCTTTTGGAAATATAATCTTTAATATGTTTTTAGGCGTTTGCATATTCTATAACATTTCTACCTTTTTAAAAACAAACTCTGTGAGCTAGTAATTCTGAAAAACTTTCATTGTCTAGTTGATTAAGGCTACTCATCAAGAGGCATTAAGTACAATAAAGCTGTAATAAATTCCAATATTGAAAAACTGGGTATGTATGTTCAGCATATTTCCAGATGTTACCAGTTCGATGAAATCCTAATAGGGCTCTAATTTTATCTTTAATTTCTTTAATAATATTATAGTCATTAGCTAAATCATTTTGCAATTTTCCCAAATAGTAACAAATTTCTAATATTCTAATCTGTTTTTCTCTTTGGTTATTTCTTGGAGTACAACTTAACCAGAAAGCAATTTTAGTAGTTTGGTTGTCCCAAGTAGAATCTAGTATTGGGTTGGCTCTAATAGAAAAGTCTATATTCTGGTTTGTTAAATCTTTTATAATCTTTTTGATAGGAGTTTTTTGATTTAATACTTCTGATAAAGTATAGACAAAGTTATCCAAATCTGGTTCTGAGAGGTATTCATTAAGTAGATTATTCAAAGTTGGTACTTGATTTCCTTCAAGTACAAATGATGTAAGAAGATTAAATTCATTAGTTATAGCAATTTGATTTTCAGTAAGCACAAGAGTACTGTTTTAAGTAAAGGGGTCTTGATTCCAATAAGTAATTAATTCAGTAAGAGTAGCTAAGATTTGAGGTTGTAAATTTTTCATTTTGGTTAATTTTTGTTTCTGTAAATTTGTAAAATTTTAATAAAAGTAAAATTTAACTTCTATATGGGGATGAGTTAATAAAAAAGAGACAAATTTTTTCTAAGTAAAAGTTTTCTTAACTTTAGGCTTAAATATCTTGCCAATTATCTTATCAAATTTAATAAATTTTTTTTCAAGATTAAAATAAAAAATTTTTAGCAAATTTGATTAATTAGTTGTTGAGATATTTTAATTTAAAAATTAAAAAAATTTTACTAAAAATGATTTGTCACTTTTCTATTGACTTCCCCCATATATATATCTAAAATATTATTAATGACTAGAAAGATTACTATTCAATAATTGTCAATAGAATAAAAATAAATAAGAGTAATACTATAATAAAATAAATACTATTCTAGGTTAGATTTATGCAATATAAATTAATAAAGTAACAATATAAATAACAATAAACAAAAATAAAATTGTGTAAAATACAATAGAAATTGGCCAAGTAAAATATTCGCAGAACGTTCTCTAGTAGTTGGTACTGGAACTGCAATGTACTAGATATACCAGACTACCACAGGTCTCGAACTTGCAATCAAATAATGATCATGATTATTTTTAACTACTAAACTTCAAGTATAATTACACTAAATTTCAAATTTGTATTCTTTTTGAAGATCAATTATTTTGCTATTTTCATCCAATTAAATTATTGAATTTGAGTACATTTTGTTAATCGTGATTAACTCAAATTAAGAAGTATATATTGTAATCTCTAGTTTTAAAATTTCTTGTCTTTTTTTTTTTTTTTTTTTTTTAACATAGTTAAACACTATACTACATCCTATACTAAATGTAGTCTAATTCAAAGTAATAACAGAAACAGTAACAATAATAACAATAATAATAATAATAATAATAATAATAATAATAACTAAGTTTGACATAAAACTGCAACTTTTCCCAATAATCACTTTTTTTTCTACAAAAATCCAAAATTTTTAAAAAATACAAGCGTCTGTAAAGGTAAAAACAGTCTAGGAAGTAGTTCTTAAGCTCTGTAACTCAGCACTTGTTATTTAGAGGTAGTTCTTATATACTACCTGCTAACTTCCTCAGAGTTTATCACTCACTGCTAGGGCCAGGTACTTGTTATTTAGAAATAGTTCTTATACGCTATTTTCCAACAAGCCTAGAGTTTATCACTTATCTGAAAAAAATAATAAGAGTACTAGCGCCTTCTTATAAATTTAGTGTGTTGAGTAAAGAAAATACACACTCTTTTATTAAACAAAACAAAGTAGTTTTGTCTCTTTTCTCTGCCTCCTCACTGCTCTTCCAAAATTTCTCACAAAAGTAGTTATCCTCTTTAAAAGATCGGCATTGTTTACATCTCCCAAATCTGGACAGTTCTAGCAGACTGCAATCAGGTGTTTGGTTTGTTTTGTTTATAAACCATGCTGCTTCATGTAATACTAAGGTTGGCCGCTTATGTTATTTAGGAGTCCAAATGATTTAGTTAGAAAATTTATTTAATAAGGCGAAGCTTTACACTAGAGATATACAAATATCATATTTGTTATATAATTTTTTACAGCCTAACACAGGTAATAGCAATGCTAAAAAAACAGAATTTTTCGCTATCTTTTTTGTTTTGTTTTCTATGTAATTTTTCTTTTATATTTCTTTTCATATTTGTTATATTCTTCTTTGTTTTTTCTTTTTTCTTTTTGTTTTTGTTGTTTTATTTGTGTTTTTTTTTTTTTTGTTTTATTACTCTCATTTGTTGTATACTTCTTTGAAGAAGAAAAAATGTTAAGAAAAAGGCAATCTTGACAAAGCTAGCAATAAGCTTTTAGTAATTTTTTTGGAAAGTCATCTAGCAAGTTAGATACCAAAGATGAATAAATTATTGCTGTAGCAGATCGCACTTGGACACTATTATGAGCAGCTGAGTGAGTCTTTATTGAAGAGTAGAAGAGTAAAAAGTATTGAGTTTATTGCAGGCTTTTTGTTTAGAAACCATATATTTAAATTACACACTCCTAATACAATAAAGGCAGGATTGCCAAATTAAAAAAAAATAAAAAAATAAAAAAAAAATTAATTGATTAGTTGACTATTTGATTACTTGATTAGTTGACTATTCAATTAATTAATTAACTAATCGACTAGTTGATTAATATCTAGATAATTATCTAAATATCTTTTGAATTATCTGAATATTTGAGAATAATAAATTTATCTAAATTAGAACTCTACTAACTATAAAGAGCTGTTAGAAGATTTTAGAATACAAACTTTCTTATTCTAATACTAATCATAAAGAGCTATTAGAATGATTGTTTACTTTTATTTATTATATTTACTATAATTATTGTTTTCATATTATAGTGATGATTGGCTAAAACTTACATAACTGCTATCTTCTTTCAAGTTGACTATAGATTAACAGATTAAAAAGACTACTAAGTAGTAATATATTAGTAAAAAACGATTATATAAGTAATTCCAGCTTTAATAAGAGAATCTGGTATATACAAAGAAGAAGATAAGTATAAATCTAATTAATTGGTGATTCACTAGTCAACCAGAGAGTAATTATAGTAAAATGTGACTCAAATTACTTATAAAAATTATAAGTCTTCAAATGTGGTGTGCATGCATCTAAAACTTTTTTTAATACTAAGTTAATCACTTTTCTAACTTAAGAGACTTTTGTAGAGTTTGTCAAGACGCATCTAATAGTGGTTAGAGTGTCAAAATCAGCTTGGTAGATACTAAGATATCTTTAAAAAATGTTTTTTTTACTATGTAAACTTCTTTGCAAATAATACTATTATTTGCAAAGAAGTTTATATAGTAAAAGAAATATTTTTTAAAGATATTTCGGCATCTACCAAGCTGATTTTGACACTTTAACCACTATTAGATGTGTCTTGACAAGCTCTACAAAAGTCTTTTAATTGATGATCCGCCACTTAGCAGAAGAATGATCATAGTATAACGTAGCCTAAATCTAGAAAATTTCTACCATTTATCTAAAGAAAACTTTTTTTTGTACTAAGTTAATTGACTTTGTCACTTAATTAAAAGTTGTAGAGCTCGTTTTTGCGGTTCTAATGGTAGTTAAATTATTCGAATCGGCCTTGTAGATGCCAAGATATCTTTAAAAAAACTTTTCTTTAACTATGTAAACTTCTTTAAAACAATTATAAAGAAGTTTATATAGTTAAAGAAATGTTTTTTAAGGTTATCTTGGCATCTACAAGGCCGATTTAAATGATTTAACTACCATTAGAACCGCAAAGACGAGCGCTACAACTTTTAATTAAGTGACAAAGTTAATTAACTTAGTACAAAAAAGTTATCTTTAGATAAATGTTAGAAAATTTTCAAATTCGGGCTATATTAGATTTACATAGTAAACCACGTCACGTTACACTATGATCATTCTTCTGTTGAGTGGCGGATTATCAATTAAACATTTAGCAGAAATTAATTTTTAAACAAATATAATAAAAAAGGTTTTTCTATATATCTCTGGCCAGAGATATATAGCTTATATATCTCTGGCCTATTAGCTAATAAAAATGGTGAAAAGTCACGTGACCCATTTTCCGACCCAACCACACTATCACGTAATTTTTCCGGATAGTCAGATTAGTCTGTGTAACCGAACCCTCGGCCTTCCCAAAAATTTATAATTTGATCGAAGATATATTAGCACCCACCTAGTCAAATTCAGTAAAAAATTTTTTATCCGAATTCTACAGATCTGTAGAATTTAAATAAAAAAATCTTATCAAATTTGATTAAGTGGGTGCCAAGATATTTTTGATCAAAGTTTTAGAGAACTTTTAAACTGCACCAAAATTTTTAACACTTTGATTGAAGATATCTTGGCACCCACTTGATCAAATCCGGCAAAAATTTTTTATTCGAATTTTACAGATTTGTAGAATTTGAATAAAAAAAATCTTATCGAATTTAATCAAGTGGGTACTATGATACCTTCGATCAAACTTTTAAACTGTGCCAAAATTTTTAATACTTTGATTGAAGATATTTTGGCACCCACTTGATCAAATTCGGTAAAAATTTTTTATTTGAATTCTACAGATTTGTAGAATTTGAATAAAAAAATCTTATCGAATTTGATCAAGTGAGTGCTATGATACCTTCGATTAAAGTTTTAGAGAACTTTTAAACTGTACTAAAATTTTTAATACTTTGATCGAAGATATCTTGGCACCCACTTGATCAAATTCGGTAAAAATTTTTTATCCGAATTCTACAGATCTGTAGAATTTGAATAAAAAAAATCTTATCGAATTTGATCAAGTGGGTGCCATGATACCTTCGATCAAAGTTTTAGAGAACTTTTAAACTGTGCCAAACTTTTTAATACTTTGATCAAAGATATCTTGGCACCCACTTGATCAAATTCAGTAAAGATTTTTTATCCGAATTTTACAGATCTGTAGAATTTGAATAAAAAAAATCTTATCGAATTTGATCAAGTGGGTGCCAAGATATCTTCGTTCAAAGTTTTAGAGAACTTTTAAACTGTGCCAAAATTTTTAACACTTTGGTCAAAGATATTTTGGCACCCACTTGATTAAATTCGGAAAAAATTTTTTATTCGAATTCTACAGATCTGTAGAATCTGAATAAAAAAAATCTTATCGAATTTGATCAAGTGGGTGCCATGATACCTTCGATCAAAGTTTTAGAAAACTTTTAAATTGTGCTAAAATTTTTAACACTTTGATCGAAGATATTTTGGCACCCACTTGATCAAAAAACTTTGAATCTTAAAATTACCAATACACAAGCCAAACTATTTTATATATTTATTTTTTATATTTATTTTATATTTTATTTATTATGATAATTTACAAATAATACCACAACTATCTAACTTAACACTAAATACAGATAACTACTATCTCTTACACTAACTCTGCGCTACTACTTAACTCTAACTCTAACTCTAACTCTAGGCCCATTCTATCTTCTAATATTAACCCTAACCCTAAAGACCCTTAGCAGAATATGGCAAGATACAGCACGCAGCACAAATATGGCGATATGAAACAACCACCAGCAAATACAGTAAAATAACATGACATGGCACCACCGAAATCAACTCGGCACGATATCAGTGAATGAAGTGGAAATATCGACAAGGTGCATGGCACAGCGACGAAAAAAGGCACCAAACTAGTAATGACCAATGAATGCACACCAACAACAAAAAAGGCTTAAATTAAAGACTACTTACCAAAGATGAAAAGAGCACCAATGAATGATGACACCAATGACAAACAGCGATAATTCTATATTCTGCAAAAAAAAATAAGAAAAATAAAAAAGAAAAAAGAGAGAACCTTTATCTGAGCCACTTCACTGGCCAATTCCACATCCCTAAACATAAGACCACCCTCCACAAAAGCTCTGGAGAAAACGAAAGACAATGCACAAGAATGTCAGAAAAATACGAAAGACCACCCAAAAGAACACCTATACAACTACCTGTAAGACACCAAATCCATAGAAAATCTAACAACGACACCAATGATGACACCAATGGCGACACTAACAACGACACCAACTGCAACGACAGCGATAGCACAACAAAAGATAACTACAGACTAAATGGATAAAAAAAAAAATTTAGTTAGCAAGGAAAGTGAAAATAAAGCCAAGTGAAAAAAAACAAATAAAAAAACATATCAAAGATAATCTATACTTATCTATCCGGATCTGGTGATGCGCGTCCGATTTTGCATCAGCAATCGGATCAACACATGAACTTTTAATCATGTGATTTTACCACATTTTGATTGGCCCAAAAGGCCAGAGACACATAAGCTATATATCTCTGGCCAGAGATATATAGAAAAATCCATATTTTTATAATGTTTTTATATTAATAATATTTTTTAAAAAATTTTTTTTGTAAAAAATATTAATTATATTATTAATACATTACAAACATATTATTAAGATGTTTTTATTTATAAAATATATTTATTATATTTTTTATTAATTTTATTAAGAAAAAATCATCAAGAGTACTATATATCAAAAACGTACTAAGTAAGAAAGATTAAGTACTTTAAATAAAAATATTCAAAGATCTAATATCTACTTTATATTATATATAAAAAAATCTTAAAATAATACCCTAACTCTAAAAAAATTAAAGATAATTTTCTTAGTTAAATATAGTTATTTTCTTTATATAAACATAATAAATGCAATTCATCTTTTAACCTTTAATCAAACTATAATAAATAATATAA
>CAJVPY010003275.1:0-14396 GCA_910591965.1 Dentiscutata erythropus | reverse complement strand
AGTTTCTAACTAGTTCAGGACCAGACTTTTTAAGGACTGGACTGGGACTGGACCAGACGGACTTTTTAACATCCCTATAACAGAGCCCCATCGCTGTGATCATTTGACGATCATTCAAAATTTTGAATGACGTATGTACGTTCTTATATTCCGAAGGTGTTATATTATGTAACAAGCTTTTTTTCACAAAAAGTTTCTGATGTTTTGCATTTTCTGAACAATTTGCAATATGAATTGTCCATAGTAGATAAAAAAAAAAATGTATATTTTTATCGCATGATTTAAAAAGATTATTGATCAAATGACTTGAAACGACCCAAATGACCTCATTTCACAACAATGACCTAATGTTATTTAGCCCAGTAATAATATATACCATTTGGCCAATCAAATTATCAGAAAAAAACTTAATTTTATAATAATAAGAGTTAATAAATTTGTAACCGCGGTTATTGTAACCGCATCTAATAAAGCCAATCAAAATTTAAGATCAGGTGTAATGTGAAATCAAAGCAAAAACTGTTTTTTTTTTAAAAAAAAACATTATAACTCGAAATTTTTGATTATGTAACCATCTTTATATTCTAATAAAAAAAATTTCTTGCTAAATTTTTATATAAACTATGCTCTTTCCCATTCCTAGCCTCACCCAAACTAACCTTAATAGCAAAGGTTTATTTTATTAAAAATTTTGGTTTGATAATTACATTACACTTTTATAGTATGCATAAATTATTACTGCGACCAACTTTACTTGATGCACAAATATCGATTTATTTATTATAATTTGGACTTTTTAATATAGCGACGCTTTTAACAATTGCAATTTTTATAAAACTACTTGACCAATAAAGATTATTGTAAGTAATAAATGATCTAAATGACCTCAAATGACTGGTTACTATTTGATAACTCAAGGTCATTTACCATTCCTGTTATTGACTACTAGCATCTAACCCGTCGCGTTGCTCCGGATTCAAAATATAAAAAAATTTGGTTGATTTAAAAGCAAAGAAATTATTATAAAATATATCAGATATATAGTAAATACTAATTTTAATATACCATTGTCCACTGTATACCCCATGGTTAATACCTATTTCCTGAATAAGATCCATGGTATACCTATATTGATTTATTACTTTTTAATATGATATATCCCAAATATAGTACCCGTTCTTCACATAGTATCCACGGGTACTATGTTGTAAGTGGGAATAAGATAATAATAGGTTCGGGATTTACTTAATTAGAAAGGAATAATTATACTAAAAATCTAACACTAACCTTAAAATTCCAAATTCTGTTCCCACTTACGACATATATACTTGGCTTGAGTTTTATAATTTGTATAATTTGAGTTTCGCGATGCTTGGGGTTTCACGCTACATATTTTAATTCAAATTTGTAATTATTTTTATTAATCAATACTAGCTAATAATAATAGTATATTACTAAGCATGTATTCGCATCACTATTTATTATTACTATTTGACTGCCTCTATTTATTTGTATTGTCTATAATCATGGCCGGTATTATTTATTATTAAATAAATGTAAATAATAAATTTTATTTATCTTTTAAAACATTCAATACACTATAATGTTTTGACAGTAAGTGTAAATATGTGAAAATGCTACATAATCATTATATTTTGGGATGTTTTGTAACATCACTATAATTATCAGACTATCGCATGCATCCAGTTTACTAATATCTAACAAAATCAGCAATGTTCGTACAAAGCACATAAGCTAACGTTCTTCCTTTATCTGATTCAGGTTTATCCTATCTAATATCTAAGATGTAAGTATAATATTGTTATGAAGTGCATCAATTAACACTTTTCCTTCATATGACCCAAGTTTATTCTACGAATATCTAAAGAAGTAAGCGTGTGATATGCAATGCTTTTCTCTGTAATCCAACTAATATCTAAAGAAATAAGTATACCAGTTAATTCCTTTTCTCATCTGATTTAAGTTTATTCTTACTGGTATAAAATGCATCAACTAATGATTTCAAAGAAGTCAACTTGTATTCTTACAAGGCACATCAGCTAGCGCTGTTCCTCCATTTGAAATCATTGTTGTGTTTTATAAAGCACAACTCTTCTCCCATCCGATCTAAGTTTATTCCAACTAATATCTAAAGGAATAAACATGGTTTTCTTACGAAATTCATCATCTTATCTTTCCATCCAATATCTAAGAAGTAAAACTATAAAGCAATTAGCTAATGCTTTTTCTCCATATGATTCAAGTTTATTTTAACTACTATCTAAAGTGAGCATACCAGCTAGTGCTTTTCCTCCAATCGGTCCAAGATTCTTTCCATTAATATCTAAAGAAGTTAGTGTGGTGTTCACACAAAGTACATCTGTTAATGCTATCCTAATTAAGATTCAAAGAATCAGAATAGCATTCTGGTTAAGTACTTTTCTTATTACCGAAATTTAATAAAGTCAACGTGGCATTCACACAAGGTACATCTGCGAATGCTTTTCTTACCTCTGATCCAAGCTAATCATAATTAAGATTCAAAGAAGTCAGAGTAACGTTCTGGTAATGTGCTTTTCTTTACTACTGGAATTCAAAATAATCAACGTAGCATTTATACAGAGTATATCTGCTAATACTTCTCCTGATTCAGCTGATTAATATTCAAAGTCAGGGTGGCGTTCTGGTAAAGTGCTTTTCTTTACTGTCATCGTAGTGTTCTTGCAAGGCGCAGCTGCTAATGCTTTCATTTTCTGGTTCGAGGTATACGTAGAATAAAATAAATAAAAAAGTGATAGTAATAGCATGAATGCAGGTCGAGTTTTAATTGGCTGATATGGCTGTCAATGATTTGATGGTCCGTATAGTCAAATTTGTGTAACAATAATATGAATCATGTGTGATAGCAATATTGTATTTTTGTCTCATAGTGTTTATCTCATAGTGTTTGCATAGTGTTTGTAACACTATTGTATATTATAAATAAATCGTACATGTTGAGCCATCAGAACCATAAAAATTATTTAGCTTAATTGAGTACCTGATTTTTGGACAACTCTTGGTTATCTATTGGATATGAAATTTAATAATAAATCCGTGGATATCTGTTAAATTTAATATGAAAGCGAATAACAGATCCAAGGTCAAACCCGGCAATCTTTATTGTCTGATATTTTTATGGTTGAGTTAGGTAAACATTGGTTCAAAAATACTACGGAAAAAACTTCGGAATTAAAATTATTTATATTACCGTTACGTAGCACATGAGTAAATATCGTATAACTGCCCAGGTGCGTTATTTTGAATTTTGGCCTAGATCAAGCTTAATCCAGGTCAAAATTCAAAATAACGCGCCTGGGCGTTATTTCGCGTTTATACGGGAATTCCGATTGATCATCTGCCAATATTGTATACCTCATTTATGTGGTATTGGGCAGAGTTAAAAATATAATTATGTCCAAGTTATACGATATAGGGGATATAGATTAGAGGTCATAATCTTCATTTTCTATTTAACTCATTTTCTGCCGCTTTGATAATGATCCCTACCGCTACATATTTATTTAAACAAATGATTTATTTATTCTTGTTTCATATTATGATTTTATTAATTTTGAATTATATTCATTTTATAAACTGCCAAGTTTCTAATCATATTATACTAATAATAAATTATATTTTAATGGATTTTTTGATAGTGGGTTCTTTTATTTTGATTTAACAAACATATCATTAAATGAAAATACTTTTATTAGTTCATCTGAACAGATCAAAATTAATATGCCATCAAATTTTGGGATTTCCGTTTACTGGCCATTTTTAGGCGGCGAAAAAAATGATATATTTTTTTTTGTCAATTCTTCATTGGATTCATTGAATATTATTACATTTGACACTAGGTTAGGTATATGGACAACGAATCTTAGTTTTACAGGACAATCTAACAAATATTATTTTAATTTATATCCTTGGATTTCTAATAACTATACTGGAAAGGCATATTCATTACAATTTAGTGTTGTAGATATTTTTGATATAATTAATTTCATATGGTCAAATAGTACAAAAATTCCACTAGAACATAGCCTTTATGACAGATCAGCTACATTTGGTTCTCCTCAAGTTTTAATGCCGAATAATAAAATATTATATTTTCCTGAATCTTTAATTAATGATAATACCACAACATTAATGGCCAGTATATTGGTATACGATACTATAACAAATTCATGGCAAATTACTGTAAATATTATAATTATTAATATGTTAAATAACAGTTCAAAAATTAATTTTTATATTTAATTATGTAGAATACTAGTGGTGCAATACCCAATCATCGTACTGATTATAGTGCTGTTTTAAGTAAGTATTAAAAAATTCAAAAAAGCACACCTATATTATTATTTACATTGTTAATTTTTAGCTTCAGATGGACGAATTATTATATATGGTGGAACAAGCAAATTCATAGCGGCTACTCCATCTTTAGCAGTTCTAAACACGTCTAGTTATGAATGGTCAGTACCATCAGAAATAAATCATGTTGGACCATTAACAAGTCATGCATCAATTATGGTTAAGAATTATATGATTGTAGCATTTGGTAATTATATGATTTCTTACATTTGTATTTTATAAAAATAGTAGTGTGTGGTTTAAAGTTTCTGTCAGATTAGTATTGGTTAAAGTCTATTTAGAATTAGTATTAGCTTTACCTGTAAAATTGCATTCTCGATATCTTTTGTTAATGCGTCAAGATATGTTTAGACGCAGTTTTTTTTTGTGACTTTCACGCAAAATTTTGCAGGGAAATTTCGGAAATTTTGAACTACACTATGATGTTATCATTTCTATTTAAATTACTAATATTTCATTGTTTCTGATTTTGAAGGCACAAATGCGACAAATAATCAAAGCAATAATTGTATTTACAAATTGGATATATCAGATCCATTAAGATATAAATGGTCATTATTTTCCAATGACACCAATAACTTTGCTTTGCCAAAAGTTAATTCAACAACTTTCCCAACATCTAGCAATTCTCAAGATAATTCTATCCCAAGTCATTTATTTTTTGGAATTGGTGTTGGTGTTGGGATAGGGATAATTGTAATTTTATCTTTTGCTGGGTTTTTGTTGTACAAAAAAAAGTTTAAAAATGTGTCTGAAAATTATATTCCAACACCTGGCAGTGCTTAACATTATTTTAACATTTTTATTACATAAGTGAATATTTTAAAAATTATTCGTGTCTAATACTGAATTAATGTTAAAATATAAATTGAATTTAAGTAATTTTTGGTAAAAAAAAAAAAAAAAGTCTATATTATTTAGCATTAAAAATCTTATGTTTATTGTTCAAATAAGTTTATATACCAAATTTCATATAATATAAATCAACCTTATAAGCCAAAAAAAATTACTGATTCATAATTGATAAACTATTATAAATATACCTTAATGACGCCCTTTTCAGTATTTATTGCATTGCCGCCTCAAAACAATGCGGGCTATAACAGAACCTACATATCGCGAATTTATATACAATATACTTTAAAGAATAACGAAAAGCTTATGTTCAAATCAACGAGTATAACAATGCATTCCTTCTAAATTTATGTCATTGCTTAACTTCAAAATTATCCGAAGCACCAATATGAATTACATGAATTAATCAAAATCCATGTCGGATGTTCTATATAATAGGTGGAAAACTCCGCAAACTCCCCTATGTATCTATTAATGATTACTAATCATTATTTCTTATATTGCCCACCTATTCTATAGAACATCCCAAAATTTATTTACTGTATTGTCGCTAAATAACGCGCAGGGATTAATTACAAATTTCGGCCTAAATTAAGCTTAATTCGGGTCAAACCTCTAAATAACGCCCATGCTCGTTATTTCATGACAATACGGTAATAAAATTTATGTAATATGTATACGTATGTTTACATATATAAATAATTTACAATTGACACGTGTTATATACCGATTGAAAAATAAGCTAGGTGATTTTAAATTAGTAACGGCAATTATAATGTGATTTCATCTTATACTATTATATAAATAAAGAAAAAAACATAATAATCAAAATATTAGCTTAAATAAATGAATTTTTTTATAAATTTTTAATAAACTCTTATCAAATCACTTACGCAAATAAAATAGTTGGTAAGTAGATAACGAAATTTTTACAGCAAATACTATACAAATCACGATAAACCATCTAATTACTTATACAACCACAATAGTTAGTAAGCACAGTAACCGAGCAAATCACTATAAAAATCACGATAAGTTCATTACAAAACTAACATAAACCTACCTAAATCACTTTCGCTTAGTGAGTTCAGTAACCGAACTTTTTACAGTAAAACACTATACAAACCTCGATAAGTCCAATACAAAAATAACGTAACCATATATAAATCACTTACGAACCACAAAAAGCACGTATGATTTATGTGGTTTCACATTAAATTGGCAAGTGTTTATGGATCAACACAGTCTGTCCAATTACATGCCAACTTGAACCATGCATGTGCAAACCCGGCCCATAGCCCGTGACACTCGACCACTGTATGCGATTCCGGACCATTTCTACAATCATATTCACCTGGAATGTTACTCATAATAATATTTATATGTTTTAAAAGCACACTCTTTAATATTATATTAAAATAGGCCTATTTTTTCTCTTAATTTAGTTATCTAATTCACAAGATTCACAACGCATTAGCTTGTTTTCGATAATAAACCCGATCATTATATTCACATATTTGTAAAATAACCGCATATTTTTCACGCATTTGAATCATATAATATTTTTGGATATGTCAATTAACTTTAGATTACTGTATTGACCTATGATGTGTATCTAAATATAAATATACGTGTTACACAATTAACAAATGCATCTTAATAAGGGAAAAATCAATGCCCACAGGTGAATGAAGTATTTTTTGGAAAGTGATTAAATGAGAGTGAAAGGAACTTGCATAACTGTGTAACATATTTGCTATAACATAGGCTATATATGGAATAGATTCGAACTATCCGGAATTGCGAAAGCAAAAAATTGAAAGAAAAGGGAAAAAAATAAAGAAAAATAAGATTTAAATCGGCTCTAAAGAGCTACTATAAGCGTTAAGAAAATAACTTTGAAGCAGATAATTTTTAAATGTAGCAATATACACTGAACACTAACCCTAAATCCTTAAGTTCACGTACGTATGTATGCCTTTGTTATTATTCCTTTTTTTGTTTTGTATCACCTATTCAAATAAATAAACATCTTTAAGAACGCTCTAAATGAAGTTACAGTATCAAAAGAAAACTCATACTTGCAAAATATTATTCGAATAGATAATATAACTTTACCATGCAAAAATTCATTCCATCCTATAAATCGAAAAACTCAAATATGAGCCTTGACACTTTCAAAAGTCAATTGATGTCAAATTCAAAATATGAATGCCGAGTTAAAGTCAACCAAAGATGTTTGATCGATAAAATGTTGTCAAGGTAAATTTTAAAATTTCTATTAGTATAGAACTTTTATTTTGTGCTAATTTTTTTAAAAAAATCTCATAGATATTCGACCAAATTTGCTGTATTTCGAGAATTGTTGCAAAATTCAGGTTCGGATTTTAATGTGAAATGCATTATTTATTCATGTAACACTGATATAAACACCTACTTTTTTAGACGATGCAACATCTTCATCTGTCGAAATAGTATTTGAGGGTACCAAAAGAGAAAATTATTCGAGATTGCTTTTTAAAAATAATGGGATGAACTTTCGGAAACAAGATTGGGACCGATTAAAGAAAATTGCCGAAGGAAACCCAGACGAACAAAAGGTATTTATGTTCATTTTAAAGAGTCATTGTGATTCGTTATATAATTTTAATTGCTATTTATAAGATCGGTGCTTTCGGTGTTGGATTTTATTCAGTATTTTCTGTCTGTGAAGAGCCATTGTAAGTTGCCTTACTACATTATTAAATTAAAACACTAGTATTTTGTTAGATGTTTTAAATGAAAGATAGCATATATATATAGTTGACGGTAAAATCAGACATATATGGCAAAATTTATTGCAGCTTATTTGAACACAATATATTGCTGCAACTTGGAACTTCCATATTACAGTGCAGCAATGTGAAATTTTGCAAATTAATTTTATCATTGACTATATGTTTTAAATTAACACTTTATACTGCGATTACTGCAATTACAGTGTTTCTTCTGGTAATCTTGGCATGGCATTTTATTGGCAAGGTGATCAGTTGTATGTGAGACACGGCCCCATCGATAACAGTGATTCTACATGGACTACATTCTTGATGGAAATGAGAAATCCTTTAAAGGTATCAATATTTCTTTTATTTGATAAAAATTAAAATTTATGTTTAATTCGATTTCTTTATTTATAGCTCCCTAACTTGGACGAATTATGCCGTTTTTTGACAACTTCATTGGTATGATTTTCACTTTCATGACATGATCATGCGAGAATAATTTCTCATAATATATCATCATTTATTTTCAGGGATTCACAACCAATCTTCGTCAAATTTCGGTATATTTTAACGAAAATGAATTATTCAGTATAAAGAAAATTATTGGTCGCCCTCGATCAATTAAAATCAAACCTGATATAAAGAGAGAATCTCCAGAAAAATTGTTTAAGCTTGAATCAGTCAATATTCAAACGGTTAAATTCGAAGTTACCAACACTCCTAGGACAACAGTGTCTAGTAATCATGAAAAAAAAAATGTGACCGTGTGTTTTCAAATTGCTAGTGGGAATTTGAAAGTTCAGATTCAACATAAATTTTCCTCTGAAATGGAAAGGTTAACAAAGAAAAAGCCTCCAAGTAAAACTACCATACAAGCTATTCTTCCTATGTACTCTAAATCTTCTGACGTGACATCCGATATTTTCAAAGATTTATTGCCATATCCCGAACAAGGAAATATTTTCATTGGCTTTAGAACGCATCAAACAACTAGTTATTCTATAAATTTAGCGGCTCGTGTCATACCAACTGTATGTATTACAAATGTGTTATTTTGATACATATTAAGTATATGATATGAAGTTTTTATAACTATTTATTTTAGGTTGAGCGTGAATCGATTGATTTTGCCGAAAAAACACTCTCAGTTTATAATACAGAAATGTTGTGTTCTATTGGAACATTGTGCCGTGTGTTATACGAAGATGAGATGAATCAACTGTGCCAATATAAACCAGGTGGCAATCAACTAATGCTTGAGGAACGTTCAGTGCGCATTCTCAATCATTTTACCTTTGAGCAAAGTACTCCAGATGCTAAAGTAGGAAACATAATTGAATCACAATTTTATAGATGTTGTTCATCACAATTGTCAGTATTATCTACTCATGGCGTCAAAGCCATTAATTTGATACGGTTACCCAACCCAGAGATGACTGAATTTATCAAAACTACTCCAGTTGTTCCGAAAATCATGATGGATCATTGTGAATCATTTTTTTATAGGGCAAATAGTATTTTGAGGCTCATTGAACAAATTTCAATATATGACGTATTTGAAGAATTGAAAAAACGAACTCTGGATGTAAATGAAATGGTAGCCTTAATGAAATGGTGGATAACGAAAGATTTCACAATAACAGTTCATAACGACCTCATGCAATTGGCTACTGTTAATATTGAAAATAAGGTTTTACATTTAAAAAGTATTCGTCATTTCCGGAATCCTGGTATTATTAGTCCAGGGTTAGATGTTCCATCCAATGTACTGCCATATGCTATTAGTCAACATTTTAATAATAAGCTAGATATATTTAAACAATATTTTAGGTATGTCATTCAATTTTTTCTTTCTATTTTATTTCAATCTCTCGAGATAACTATTCTATTCATTTTATTTAGAAATTGGACAGAGCTTTCATTAGTTACATGGGCACGATATATTGTTGAAAAATATATATTCAAAAATAATCCAGCTTTTGCCGAGAAATTTATAAGTACACTTTCACTTGGCTTCAAAAATACAAAAAAGGAAGATCAGTTCGCCATATGTCAATTACTATCTAAAATTGAATGTATTCCGACTCAATTTGGTGTGAAAAAACCTGCCAAAACATATTTTCCTAATGTAACATTATTTTCAGATTTGCCCAATATTAGCATAAAAGGGAATGAAAAATTTTTCACCGAGATCGGAATAAATAAGGTAAGAAATATAATGTAATAAAATAAACTCATCCATTACATGCTTATAAATTTAAAATTTACATACGGTAGTATGTTGAACTCGAAGTTGTTTTCGCTCGATTAGTTAACAGTGAAAATTTGGATCACATGAAACTTTTGAAATATTTTACTAAGTTTGCTGAAGATCTTAAAGATATTGATATTGAAAAATTAAAAAGGGCCAAAATTTGGATAAAGGAGTATACTGATAGTAATAAATCTGAGAATAATGATGAGGTTCGGAGAGATTTGGCAAAAAATTTGTATATCCCGTGCTTTCATAATAAAGAGCTTGAATTGCCAATAATAAATTGGAAAGGGCATTGGAACAAATATTCAAATGAAGGTATGAATGGAAAATTTTCAATAAAACAATAAACTACAATAATCTACAATAATCTACAATAACTTTATAAATTATTTTTAAATTAATTTATTATTTTTTTATTATTAACCAAATAAATCATATATTTCAGCTAAATTTATCATTAGTCTTGGGTTGCAAGAATATCCATCTATTCAAACTATCCTTCAACTTGCAGAACAATCTAAACCTCTTGAACTTCGTGAGAAAGCACTTCAATATTTTATCAAAAATTTCAAGGAAAATTATTCCAAAATATATAATTCAAATTTGGTTCAGATAAAATTTTTACCATGTATTAATAATATTTATACGAAACCATCAGAGTGTTATTCGAATCCTCATTGTACAAAGATGGGATTTAATACTTTACGCCAAGATTTATGCTTTTTTGCTAAAGAAATTGGTGTTAAAAATTATCCTGATCACAAATTGATGCGGGATAAATTGATACAAAATCTTCCAAATATGGACAATGCAAAAGAAATTTTCGAATTCATGTACTTTGCAATGCGTGAAAGTGGTTCAAATTGGAAAGTACTTCAGAATATCAAATTCATACCTATCCAAGAAAAGGTTTCACCATATAAAATTATTTATCACAAGCCGGAAGAATGTTTTTTCAAAGTATTTAATGAAGAGTACGTAAATATTTTCATATGTAATTTATTTTGATATTGATTTTTAAACTTGATACGAATTTTATTTAATAAGTTATGTAGATATATTTAAATGTGTTGATTTTGGAGAAATTGCAAACAAGTTTTTAAAAGATTGTGGTGTAAAACAAGAGCCATCTACATTAGAAATAGCAGAATACCTTATTAAATCTTCTAGGGAATTCTGGTCAAAGCTTAGTAATAAGGATTCATATACTAACTTCTTAGGAACTATTGCACACAACTATGAATATTTAAATAAAACAAAACCTGGAATACTTGATACAATGAAACAATGTCCAATCTTGTTAGGCATAAAGAAAGAATTAAATATTTCTGGAACAACGACAGATGTTTATGAATTGGCCTGTGCTGAAGATATTTTTATAAATGATAATGATAAATATCGAAGTTTATTTAATCCATTAATTTGTCCATTTACAGATCGTATAGAAAAATTTTATCAAGTATGTAATGAATTAATTTTTATGTAACAGTCTTATAAAAATTGTTAATTTATACATATATATATTCTTGTCAAGATATTGGGAAGTCAATCTCTTGATGCTAACGTCAGTACAAAACCTCAACATATTGCTAAAGAAATAACTTCAGGTATTTCTCATAAAGTAAATGAGAAAATTTTGGAACGAGTACCTTGGTATTATTCTGGTATTAAAGGTGGAGATTTAAAGACCGATATATCATGGATAGAAAAATTACAAGTCAAGCATACTGATCAAATTAAAATGAATTATGTGCTTATTCCTAAGCATGAAACAAAGACAAATAAAATTTCTGCTTGTATTTCGGAGAGTGGAAACAGTTTGATTCTCTATATTACTAATGAAAATTACACGGATATTGCAAATGCATTAGTCCAACGTATTCATCGTCGTCCTGAAAGACAACATTGTACAAATTTGTACCTTTATTTAACCTCTTCAATAGAACAACTTCAGCAACTTGGTTATCCTACTGAAAATATAAATGTGAATATTAAAAATGTAAAAATTGATGAAATACCAAATTCACCAAAACCAATAAAACAATTATCTAGTGCTGAATTCGAAAAGATGTTACTTGAGGGGATTACATCTTGCAAATCAAATTATAATCGATCCATCCCAGCAAACAATAATCCTGTGGAAACTTTTGTTACTGAAGAAGAATATTATGGTAACTTGAACGTTTTTATTATTTAATATAGTGATGAATTGTTTTTATTTTATTTTAATAAATTTACTTTATTGTTTTCGAAATAGATTCACCTTTAAGTTATGTTACAACTATAGAGTCTATTGAACTTCATATTAAAGATACATTGGATCCGTCTATTCTTTTATTTCCCACTGTTACTATGGAAGGAAATATAAAAAAATTCATTAATGTTCTTGTTGATGTTGCTAAAATTTTTGAACTTCCAAAAAACAAAATTAACATATTTTATGATGATGATTCAACAATGGTCGCTTTTAATCGTAACAAAACCTTGTTTTTCAACTTAAAATCTGACATAGAATATGGACGTCCTTTTAATAAAAATATTGTATATTGGTTCTTTACATTTTGCCATGAATTGGCTCATAATTTCATTTCACCGCATAATGCCGATTTTGTGGTAAGATTTTTTTGTTTTATTTATATTACATGTTACTCTGGATATATCGACAATTTTTTTTTCTTTAGTAAAAAATTTCAAAATGCCAATACAGTGAGTTATACAGGCATTTATCTAGATGTCGGTATAGCCAGAGTGATCTATTTATCAAAATAACATTCCGATCTAATTTTTTTATTTTTTATATTCCTTTTAAGTTTTATTTACAATCTTATGCAAATATTTATTTTCCAAAATTGATAAATAAAATTGGAACTCAGATTACTAATACTAATCATAAACCTAATCATAAACCGGTAAAAATTGGACCTCAGATTACTTATCATAAACCGGTAAGCTAAAATTTTTAGTTGTACAAACAAGGACTATGACTTAACAAATCTAACTATCTCTTCAACTATTTTATTGTCCTGCCTGCGAAAGATCTCTTCCAACGATCCATTATCTAACATTATTAAAGATGAACATATTGCAAAGATTTCATCTTGGATTGATAAACATCATTCGACATATAATATTTCAGAAATACCTTACAGATTTAGATTACTCTATAGAGGAAGTAGAGATGGATTTTCATGTGCATCGTTTCATAGTTTGTGTGATAATTTATTCGGCACTGTGGTCGTTATAAAGATTGTTAAGACAAATGAAATACTTGGTGGATATAATCCATTGGTCTGGTCATCTGATAAGACAATTAAATGGTCAAGAACAGATAATAGTTTTATTTTTTCATTAAAACCAACCACTATTATTAGCAGAGCAATCAGTAAAGATAGTGCAATTGGATGTTTTGTCAGAAATGGTCCAATATTTGGCTATGATTTCTTTATGACAAATAACGGTAGCACATGGTATTATAATGGCAACGGTGCATGTTATGAAAATCAGATTAGAGCTATAAATGGTGATATTATAATTAATGAAGTTGAAGTGTTCCAAGTCGTAGGAAAAGACTGATTTGAAATCTTAAATATGATTTATTCATCTTAATTAAATTTATATATATGAAAATTAAAAGTTGCCACAGTCGAGCTTGTAATGTCATTTCTACTAACATAAGTAATGTATATAGAGGAAATCAATAAAAATGGAACAAATCATTTTTAGTACCTTTTTTTAAAGATTTAAATCAATATATCTCAACAACTACCAAATAAATTTGATAAAAATCTTTTCACATAATTAGTGTGTGACCCGTCGGATTTCATATAAAGTCAATTTTTTGGTTCTCATAACATAAAAAAAATGACTTTGCAACTCGGCTTTTCAAAAACTTATATACCGTATAATAAATATAATCAAAAGTTTTTTGATGAATTTGACCCGGCCGGGTTATGAGAACCAATTAATTTAGTTAGTATAAAAAACATCTACCGTACAGCGCTGCATACAGTACCCCCCTGAAAAAATACCCCCTTTAATTAGTATCGGGGTACTATTTAATTGTAAATTCGACTATTTTTGTAAAATATCCCGATACTATTCAAGTA
>CAJVPY010003274.1:0-14397 GCA_910591965.1 Dentiscutata erythropus | reverse complement strand
GTAAAGATATCTTCAAGCTCTAAGTAAAGTTGTAGAGAAGATAATTCTAAGTCAAATGGTAGTTAGATCATCAAAATCGGCTTAGTAGTTCTTGGGTTAAAGGTGCAAACATAAGGATCGACAAAGTTACTATTACACAAAATATTAATTTTGTTAATCCTTATGTTTGGATATTTAATTCCACATATCTCAATAACTACTGGCCCGATTTTGATGATCTAACTATCATTTGACTCAGAATTATCTTCTCTACAACTTTACTTAGAGCTTGAAGATAACTTTACTTAATAACTTCTCATATAAACTTAAAGAAACTATAATTGAACCTACTTCAGATTCAATATAAACTACTTTGGGATCAAAATATACAAAAAGTGGTTTTTTGTAATTATCTTGACAACTAGCAGTCCAATATGGATGAATTTTTTTTTAAATAAAAGCTCTCAGTGAGGCACATCCAATAAAAAAAAGTTTATTTAATTCCAATTACTAGATTCTAAAATATTTAAAAAACAATAAATTTTTAGTTTTAATAAATTAAATTAAAATTAATTGGTGATCCGTCACTCAACAGAAGAATTTTCTATATTAGGATGTGACGCAGGTCTCATATGACAAGATGCAAATTAAAATTTTCAGATAATAAGTAAAGTATAAAATTTTTTTAAACATAATAGCATTAAAGTAGTACAAATGATACATCAAAACCAAAAGTTTTTAATTAGAAAATTTTTAAATTTTAATCTTTTTTTGATGAACTTTACTTTGGATAAATGTGGCATTTCCTATGTTCGACCTTATATTTTTTTATTTTTTTTAAATTTGGCAATCTTGCCTTTATTGTATTAGGAGTGCGTAATCTAAATACATAGTTTTCGAACAAAAAGCTTGCAATAAACTCAATGCCTTCAACCCTCCTACTCTTCAATAAAGACTTACTCATTTGCTCATAATGGTGCTTAAGTGCGATCTGCTGCAGCAATAATTCACTCTTTTTTGGCATCTAACTTACTAGATGACTCTCCAAAAAAATCACTAAAAGCTTATTGCCAGCTTTGTCAAGATTGCCTTTTTTTTAACATTTTTCTTTCTTCAAAGGGGTATACAACAAAAGGGAGTAAGATAACAAAAAACATAAATAAAATGAAAGTAACAAAAACAAAAGGGAAAAAGAAAAAAAAAAGAAGAATAAAAAAAAAAAACACAAATATGAAAGGGAATATAAAAGAAAAAATTACAAAGAAAAGAAAACAAAAAGGATAGTAGAAAATTCTGTCTTTTTAGTACTACTATTACCCGTGCTAGGCTTGAAAAAATTATATAACAAATATGATATTTGTATATCTTTAGTGTAAAGCTTCATCTTATTAAATAAAATTTTCTGACTAAATCATCTGAACTCCTAAATGACATAAGCGGCCAATCTCGGTATTATGTGAAGCAGCATGGTCTATAAACAAAACAAACCAGACACATAATCACAGTCTGCTAGAACTATTCAAATTTGGAAGGTGTAAACAATACCGATCTTTTGGAGGGGGTAAGCTGTTTTGCCCACTTTTGTGGGAAATTTTGAAAGAGCAGCGAGAAGGTGAAGAAAAGAGACAAAACTACTTTGTTTTGTTTAATAAAAGAGTGTGTATTTTTTTTACTCAACACACTAAATCCATAAGAAGGCACTAGTACTCTCCTTATTTTTTCAAATAAGTGATAAACTCTGGGCTTGTTGGCAAATAGCATATGAGAACTATTTCTAAATGACAAGTGCCCGCCCCCTGCAGTGAGTGATAAACTCTAAGGAAATTAGCAGGTAGCATATGAGAACTACCTCTAAATAACGACTACTGAGTTACAGAGCTTAAAAACTACTTCCCAGACTGTTTCTACCTTTATAAATGCTTGTATTTTTTAAAAATTTTGGATTTTTGTAAAAAAAAAGTAATCATCGAGAAGAGTTGTGATTACTCGTATTCGACCTTATATTAATTAGATTAATAAATTAATTTATTTATAGTAAATTTGTATTCATTTTCTTAATTTTTACTTTATTTGCTACCCAAACCCAAAACTAACAGTTCGCTTTGACACAATCTTATCCAAACCCAAATTAACAGTTCACTTTGACACAATCTTACCTGAACCTAAATTCTAAACAATAAAAATTGATTTAAAGTCTAAATCTAAATCACGTTTAATTCCTAATCTCGAATAGCTTTACTTAAATAGGTGGTATAGATTAGATCAGAAACATGATATACTTAAAAGATATGTAATATATTAATTATGAAGTTTATGTTTAAAATAACCTTTTTTGATTTAAAAATTACCTGTCTATTATGTAGGCTCTACTTGTTAATTTTAACTTTACTATTTACCATATATTACCGAATAAAAGCTACTAAAAAATTTTCGATTTTCTTCGATTTTCTTAAGCTAAACTGCAGGGGTAGCTTCTATTCGGGTCTAATTTTACTATTAAAACATAGTAACTGTTTTCAGATTTTTGGATCCAAAATCGAGGGGTAGCTTCTATTCGGGGGTAGCTTCTATTCGGTAATATACGGTAAATAAAAATTAATAGTTATTATACTTATCAATAGAAATTGATATAATAAAAATTGATAATTATCATGTCTATTAATAGAAATCAATATATAAAAATTGATAATTATCAAGCCTATTAATAGAAATCAAAATCAATAGTTATAGTTATCAATAGAAATTAAAATAGTAAAAATTAATAGTTATTGATAGTTATTGATAGTTATTGATAGTTATTAATAGTTATCAATAGTGGGTTAGGGTCTCGTAGCTTAGTGGTCTAGACTCCTAACCCTTCACAGATAAGGTCGATGCTTCGATTCTAGCTGGTAGTAATTAATAATAATTAATTATTTCTGTAACCTATAAAAGCTTTCAAATGTGGAACTCTGTAGTAGTAAGACTATGTGATAGTACTTATTTGGCTGATAAAGAATTCTTGAAAGGAGTCCCAAGCCATAGAGAAGACTGGGCACTGTGTGTGATATGGGTTACAAAAGGAAGTATCACAGAAGGCTGTGCATGTAAATTCTTGATTGGCTAAGTAGTACCAACAACTCTAAGACAACATTGGGATCTTGATTGGGAGAACAGCTGCATGTAGTATATTCAGAAGTGATAACAGAAGTGGTAAATACAGTAAGTGAGCTGACAATTATCAGGTGATTTTCTGGAGGGTCAAAAAATTTAAAATTTATATATAAGACCTGATAATTTATATATTAAAAACTAGAGGGAGAGTAAGCCTCTGATAAAAAAAAATCAGATAATAAATGATACTGCCCTAAGGGGCTGTAATAAAAGAATGGCTTTACCAAATAAAGGAACATTTCTAGTGCATAGAAACAATGAAAACTAGTTAAGAAAGTCAGGAACATATAGCAAGTATTTTGGTAATACAAAAAGAAATTAGGCTAGTGGGTAATAGTTGCATAACCAGCATAGGAGTCATATAACGAAGCATAACAGGAGTATTGGGTCCTGGAGTACTGAATTGTGGCAGTACTTAAAAGAGGTTCTTAACTCCCATTTTAAGGTTCTAGGCTCCTGTAATACCATGAGTGATAGTAGTACTATAAACAAGATAGTTGCCCAAATTTGCAGTGTAGAATATGAATGCCCAGAAATACATATAGGGAACTGCAACACCACGAGGGGAGAGACCCAGGATGTCAATGACATACTTATAAATTGTCTTCTGAAATACCAAACTGGAAATACCAATAACACCCACCTCTAGGACACCAATTTGGAAGTAATATAAGAAGTGGTTTGGAAGTAATACTATATATAGAAAGACAGAGGTAATTGGTGAGATTTGTATAGTAGTATATATGTGAAATATATATGAATAAAATATAGGTGGTGAAACCTGGCTGATGAATTGGGAATTGGTAGCTGAATCCCATTGCACTATGGGGCACCCACAGAGGCTATTAAGACTTAAGGAGGTTAAATACATAGGAATAGTCATATATAGGTGCTATATAGTAACCAGGTGAGTCATACTTTATTAATAAGATAGATAATTCTGCAGATAGAACAAAAATATATAAATATGTACATCCTATTTCTGATAATAAAGTAATGGCATGATTAGGCCTTAAAAAAAAAAAAAATAGTTGTCAATAGTTATTGATAGTTATTAATAAATAATTGTGAGAGACCAACATGAGGTTGGTTCCAATGTGAGGTCAATTAGTATTTAAAGTCTGCCAGCGATTAGTAATTATAAAAATACTAATTAACCTCACGTTGAAATCAATCTCATGTTGGTCCCTCACAATAATTTATCAATAGTAATCGATTATTAGTAAACTAAATTATTAACATTATTAATTAAAATCAATAGAAATGTTTGATGATAGCAAACACCACTGTTGATTGTTATTGAGTAAATTTAACTGATAATAATTGATTAGTTGTTAGCAATCATTACTTATTAGCTTAAAAAATTTTTTGATGAATTCTGTATTTTAAAATCTTTATAAAATAAAATTTAAACTTATAATTTTGAACTTATTGTTTTAACTAAAGTAAATAGGTAGATAGGTGAATAGGTTTAAATTTCATGCTTTTACTAAAGCAAATAAGTAGGTTTGATATTGTTTTAACTATAGTAGGCTTTATTATTTTGTTATACAACAACATTTACTGTATTACACAATAATATTTGTTATACAAAGGTTTTTTCTTTTTTTAAAATATAACTTTATAAAAAAAATTTGTATTTTAATAAAAAATTTTTATTTAATAAAAAAATTTAAAAAATAAAGGATAGTAACACAAAATGGGATCTTTGTTATTAAAATGACCCTCCGAGGCTATGTTGATTTTGTGAATAAAAATCAAATTTGCCAGCTATATAGTAATTCAATTTGAATAAACTTTTTTTTAAAAAAATTTCATTCAAATTGGATAACTAGATGCCTGGCAAATTTAATTTTTATTTACAAAATCAACATAGCCTCGGAGAGTCATTTTGATAGCAAAGATCCCATATATTTTTTTAAAAAATTTGGGAGTAGCTTATTTTTGGGTATGAGGTTTTTCAGTTTTTTGCTCAAAAGAGAAGGAGTAACTTATTTTCGAAGTAGCTTATTTTCAGGAATATATGGTAATTGTTAAATGAATTTCACAAAATATGACAAATAAAAGATATATAGCTTCCTATATAACATAATTGTGGAATTTATGTAGCTTACAGAACTCAGAAAAATGATCTGCAAAATTTGTCGATCCAACTAAATCGAAAAGAGCGATAAATTATTTGAACAATAACATACAACCCTGAACTTATTACGGTATTGATAATTTACCAAGTATTATTATTAGTTAGTTAGTTAAAACTGTGTTAGCCCAATTGCTAACACTGGTTTTGACTGTTTTCGACATATACAGTAGTGGTAGTAAGCTTAGTAGACAATGAAATTTTGCTTCCACTTTCGCTTTTACGGTGAATTTTTATTTGTGAAACGGTATGTTTTTAAAAAGTATATATATACTTTAAAGTGTATAAATAAGTTACCCGGGTCTGTCTAATTAAAAAAAACCGGTTCTAAACTAAAACACGTGAAAGAGATTACATGTGTAAATAATTTAAACTCCGCATGTACGCGAAGAAATTAGTACTTCACAAGCAGCAAGAAATGTTTAGTGGTTAAAAATGGAGGAAGAAAAATTTAACGCAAGAGAATCTCAATCTACATTTAATCCTACAGCAGCTACGCAGCCAACTGCCCACGATGTTGTTATGGAAGAGGCTGCTATTAGTGAAAAAGACAGCAAGACGATAACGGATTCCGCAGTTGCCGTGAATGAAGTGAATGAGGTGAATGATCAGAGAATAGTTGAAGAATTTCAATACCTTTTAGAGAAGAGTCAACAGCTATTCGCAAGCTTGAGGTAAGAATGATCTTGACAAAGAAATTTCTTTATTATATTTTGAGTGAAATCTCAGATAAGTACAGGGATCTTTCACCAACTGGCGGTCGCCAGTGGCAACCATATTTTCAACGGACTTTTGAAGTTTATACCAAGGTATATAATGAATTGAATATATGTTCATTTTATTTCGTTTTATTCTTTGTTTTTATTTTAATGAAACGCGTATTTACGGATATTCCGATAACATCAGCTATGGAAGTTCCAGCAACAGAATAGGTGACAATTTACTATTTCCTTAATAAAGTTTATTTATTTGTTTAATCTCTAATTTGCATACAACAATCCATTTAATATAGATTTGTGCTAGAAAATAAAAATAATTATGGTCTTAAACGATGGGAGGTTGGCGAAATTGCATCAAAGATTGGTCAACTTTATTACCATTACTAGTAAGTTTTCATATCTAATCTCTTTTTTAAATACAATAATAAAAATTAAGCATAGAATTTATGTAGTTTACGTACGAGTGAAACGAATTATCTTCACGAATCGTACATATTCTATGAGGCTATTCGTGAACGTTCCTATTTCAAAGACGTTCTTGATGTTAAAAAGTTTGTTGAAAATCTATAATAATGCTATTATTTTAAACTTAATTTAATGACATCTTACTAATTTATTTCATTTTTAGCCCTGCTCTAATGATCAAAAAATTAAGATATTACGCCCGATTTATCGTTGTGTGTCTGCTGTTGAACAAGAGGGATATCGTACAAAAGTTATTAGATGAATTAAATGGTCTTGTTGACGACTATATAAAAATATTTAAACCAATTGATTCGGCTGAATGGCATCAAGTCCTCACAGAAATTGATGCATTTTTGGAGGTATTGGTTTATAAAGTCCTTGAATAAATTAGAAGACATTGTTATTCATGTCAAATTGGTTACTTAGGCTGAGAAGAAGCTTACGCCTCGTTCTCTTGAAGGTAATTTCTTACCTATCGCGCGTCGTCTTCAAATAGAAAGAAGTCCTAGACTTGAAAAAGATGGGACACCCAGATTAAAACTTCAAGAAGCAATTTTAGTGGGAAATTATCAGAACCAAACAAAGTTCTCAGAACTCACACTTGACATGTATCATATATTGCAATCCCTTGGTATTATTATATTAAGATTATTTTTAATGTTTCTAGCTGCTTTAGTATCATAAATGTTAAGCATATATTACCTAGAACGTGAACCAGCTCCTCCAAAGAATACACAACCCAAAACACCAGGTGTTGAGAGTTCTGTGGGTAGTGAAAGGATATTGGGCAAAGATGATACATCGGCTGATGAACAATCAAACATGAATACTCCGACGGACAAATCCGCATCAAGAAGAATAAATCCTCATAAGTATCTGTTGCATAGACCGACATTCAGTCAATTGATGGTTTATATCTCTACAGCATTCAAGGTACTATTCCTATTTGGGATGCATTGTACTTTCTTATATCATTTGTTACTTATCACGGCTAATACTATACAGGAAATTAATGAAAATTCCGCCTTATTACTGTATCTTTCGGCAGACGGTACTAAGCGCGTAAATACTAATAGTGAACATAATCTTTCTAATGGTTCGAGAAATAAAATGATTCTTATGCTTAGGTGATTTTTTTGTCACTATGCATTAAGAAGTTGAATAATTTGTTAAATGCAGGATATATGGGTGGAGTTGTGACAAATTCTCGCAAGCCTGCTGACAAAACCGACGGATCTGACAATAGTGGATTGATTAATTGTTTGCACCCAAATGATTTGGTGCCATTTACCCGGAAACCCTTGTGTATTATAGTTGATAGTAATAATAGCACAGCTTTTGCGGTATGGCTTATCTCTTGTTCCTATCATATCAACTTTTACACGTTTATTACGCGTATTCATGCCTTTTTGATTTTGGTTAATGGTTTACAAGAATTTTCCTAAAGTCTTCAACCAACCATTTCTTTGTCTCATGTCTCCTGTTGAATATCCACCATCCATTACTGGTATAATACCTTTGTTTACTATTGAATAGTTAAATTTAGGTTACCTTTATTAATTTAATCTATTTCACTCAATAACTAGATACACCTAAGATAGGCAGTCTATTCACACTATTTCTTCATGCACCTCTTCTTGGGTTTTCGTTTATCTCTAACATCGAATGTATAGACTCTGACAACTGGAAAATTTGGGTGGATCTTATAGACGAAGCAGAAGCCATGATTGTTGATATATTAAATCTTTCTAACCTAGGTACAATATAGTTTGTTTTTCTTATCTGTTTATATATATTAACTAATGTTTCGCACATCGGCCTATAGATAAATCATTGAAACGATTTTTACAAGATGATTTCCTTCGTCAATTCCTTGTACGATTCGTTTTATGCAGTGCGCTTTTGAAAGCACATGACGGTTTTCAAGATGAAAAGGTATATTCATTTAGAATTTATAAGATTGAATAAAAATTCCGAGAAATTATGTACTAAAATACTTGATATTGGCATTTAGCATTTTCCTTCATCATGTCCATCATTGCCTTATACCCTATTCGATTCACCCAATTTACTAGCCAAGCTGAGACAAATTACAATAGAAGCCCATGTTGAATCATTGTATTCATTCCCTACACTAGTAGTTGAAGTAAATGAAGGAAATTTATCCGCTGACGGACCGTTTTAAACGATCTTCTGTGAACGAATGAATTTATTCATTGTCACCTGAACATAATATAACATATGGGGACCTTTGCAAAATGTGGCGATGGATATTTCAGTTTAATGTAGGATTTTTGTAACAACTTTGTACCTAATTTAAACCTTTAAAAGTTTTTTGCTTATAATATAACCAAGCAGAGACTTTTGTAGTTATTGGATTAGTAGATTATTATTACGAAATTTTTAATGAAATTGAAATCACTTATACTACATTTTGCTGTGATATTTTTTTTTTGTGAAATAAAAAACATACTGTACTGTATATTGTTTATATTATCAGTATGCTAATTTAGTCAAATTATTCTTAATACGTAACACATGCCGATAGACAAAAGTATTACAGTACGTATGTCAAATCCGTTTGCATATTTACAGGGTGGAAATCAGGTATTTGACATATCGTAGAATTTTCATGTTACGCAAAAAAATTAAGGCTTTGGCTACAATATATATTTATTAAAATCAATGATTCAGCTCATTTACATAATAAAGAATTGCCTGAAAATTTTTTACAACGTGCCAGAGAATAATGTTACGCTCAAATAATTTTTGTTAATATGTAAGTTTAAATGTTATCTAATAAAATGTATATTAAAAACTTGATTAGAGTTTTATAAAAAACTAAATGTATCTTCTTTGAAACAATCATAATTTTTAATTAAGAGAAATCAATAAAATATATAATATATAATATTCAGACAAATCTTTATTGCTAACATAATTTTGATCATTTGAGTATTGCCAAGAGAAAAAGGCCGTTCGGGCTCTCAAGTATATTAGGCTATAATATACTCGAAAGTCCGAACGGTCTTTTTTCCCTCATTTAATATTCTAAATATAGATGGACATGTGATGATGACCATTGGCAAATTTCAATAGAACAGGGTGAAACCTGAGTCCGAAATTATAGCAGATCAGTATGGTATGGCATAGATGAGCAAATCAGTACGTATAGGACAAATTTTAAAATTATACTATGCGGATCTGCAAAATTATAGAAACTAACGCTCATATATATAATACCTGGTCCGTATAGTATATGGATTTAAAAATCGGCCTATACTATACTAATCTGCCATACTGATCTGCAAAATACTTAGTCCCTAAAAAGTCTGAACAGTTTCGCAGATCAGTGAGCAGATCAGTATAGTATAGGCCGATTTTCAAATCTGGATCAGGTATTATATGGGTTGTTTGCTAGGAAAATCACCATTTAATACTTGCCAGCATATATGAGTGCTGCCAAGGGAAAAGGCCGTTCGGATTTTCAATTATATTTTGTATACAGTAGCGTTACAAACAAAATTACGTATGATTAATCATCACATACTATAGCTTATTGCATGTGAATTACTATCGCTATGATAGTTATTTCCTTGTGACGATTAATATTACGTAATTTTGTTTGCAACGCTAGTACGTATACAGTTAGTCTATGGAAAATCTATCATGATGATAAATTTTCTATAGACAGCTACTGCACACAAAATATAATTGAAAGTCCCGAACGGCCTTTTTCTTTGGCAGCACTCATATATGACATATATGAGCCTTAGTTTCTATAATTTTGCTGATCCGTCTAGTATAAATTTGAAAAATTGGCCTATACTATACTGATCTGTCATACTGATCTGCGAAGCTATACTGATCTGCTATAATTTCAAAAGTCTGGGTCCGAACTAGTTAAGGAACTAGTTCACCCCCCTGTCAAAAAAAAATTTAAACTCTAATGGTTTAAGTATTGTGTTTTTTAATTGCAGAATTGGATTGTATTAAATTCGTGTATTTAAGATCAACATAAATTAGCCAATTAGATAACCTTGAGATCACAAGATTATAGGACCAGCGATCGTTATTTGTAATATAACAAAAAAATATATCAACTAGGGAAACAGGTATGAAATTTGAAAAGGTAGGAACGTCCCGAGTGCCTGATTTTTGTAGATCGTTAAATAATACCATACTTTATTACGGTTCTATTTCTTTTTACATCATAATATACATTTACAGCTATCAATAATATAAGACTAGTAACACCAGTCTAAAAAAGTTTGCTCATTATGAAAACCAAAAAAAAAATCCCGCTAAGAAAAAATTTTCCGCAGTTAGATTAGGGTTAGGGTCCTGCTAGTAGGTTAGGGTCAGAGATAGTGCTGTAAGCCACATGACTTTAGACGGCTGGCTAAGCCAGCTGACTAAAACATCGGCTAAGCGGCTGGCTAATACCTGACTAATACGTAGTCTATTTTTCGGAAAGTATTTTATGTTTATTCGTAATTCTACTATTCATGAATCATGTGACCCTTAGCCACATTAGCCAGCCGACCATATTATTTCGGCTGGCTTAGTTGGCCAAGCCGGCTTAGCCGCGGCTGTCCCAGTCGGTTTACAACACTAGTTTGAGATATTTTTTACAGGGCCTGATCTCGAAATCTGATTGGCTAGTGAAATTTTTTAGACTAGTGTTTCACCCTACGCATCCTTCACTGCTATTATTAGCAAGTTGAAATCAGATTACTTCTGGCGACCCACAATATCTGACACCCGTATGGCAGAGCGAGATTGCTTTACTATTTAGTTAATTCCTGCGGTTGTTGTTTAGAGCAAAGCATAGGCTATTCTCTTTGACGCATTGTTTATTTATCTGAATGGAATTTCTCATTGTAGTTTATGCTTGCATTCTTGCCTCTAGCATATTGGATGTAGTGCTTCCTACACTGCAGAGTGAAGCATAGCAATTGCGTTTTGTATCTCTCTGTAGCGGATGCATGGTAGACCTGGGGGCTACCCTCTTTGACGCATTATTTATCTACTGAGGCAAACTTTCTCATGGTAGTTTTATGACCTCTTTCTCTAACCAGAAAGTATTGCATCAAGCCAGTATTTTCATATCATCCTTGTATGCTTTGACGTTTTGCATTCTTCTTTTATGAATTTTATTAATTTTATTTTTATAAATATGGATTTCGAAAATCAAATTATAAATTATTTTTGGTTGAATGATTATTCCAAATGGAGTATACTTGAAGTTTTGCACCTTTACAAGTGAAAATATGAATGATATTAGTGTTCTTTGAAAAGACAATTAGAACTTTTATCTGATCACAAAAGTTTTCGCATAGCAGTAAAAATCAAGGCTACCAAGCTTCTTAAAAGCCAAACAAAATTTCAACTATTTTAACAATTCTTAGTAGTATAAACTGATTTGTATGTTCAATTTTAGCATAAAAAACCCAATCTCAAAGAAGAGTGTAAGGCTCTTTTTTTACATACCAGAAACAACATATCTCAACTATACAAAGAATTGATTATAGGTATTTTGAAAAATGATATTCATATGAAAACATTAATTAAAAATATTGGTGCTATAGGAAACTTTCACAAAATGAAGTGAGATTTGAGTTTCATTGAAAGTCAAGATCTAAAATTCGCTGAGGTTGGTAACACTAATCTATTGTGATTAAAGATTAATTTTTTATATATTATCATTATAGAATCAATATAAAATAAATATTTAATTAAGTATCATTACTGATAAAACAGCTATGACAGGAAAGACTACTAAAAAATTTACAAGAGTAAATAATTGGATAATTTTATTGAGATCCCTTAATATGCTCTAGTTTTTGAATAATGATCATAATATCAAACGTTCTGAAAATCAAGATTCCAATACAAAAATACAAACTACTGTTAATATTAAGCAAGAAGAGAACAAACAGGAAGAAAGTAAACAGGAAAAAAATAAAGGTGGAGATGTAGCTGTCGATGAAAGTAATGTTAGTAAAATTTGTCTCTGGTAATATTTTTTGTTAGTATTTTAGGAAAAATTCTCTAAGGGAACTTATATCCAAAATTAAAATTTTCACTATTTCTGAATTTGGATAAAATTGACAACTATGACGTGTCATTTTCAACCAAAATTTCACTAGGATGATGCCATCAACAAATTGGATTTCAATAGATGTGATTCAGAACATTTAAAGAATATTTAAAAAAATCAATAGAAGAAATCATTTGGATAGAATTTAGAGTTATAAATTCTAAACTTTAATAAAAAAAATCCAGAATAGCATTAGAATCTAGATTTATAATGCCTTGAAAATTTTATGTAAAGTTCAGTATACTGAAATCATATAGAGTCTTTGCCTTGAAAATGACCTTATGGTATATGATACCGTAAGGTCATTTTCAAGGCAAAGACTCCATATGTTAATAAAAATGTTTATTATATAAAACTAACATATGGGGTCCCACACAGCAAAACGGTGTAATGGGCCAACCAATTAAATTTTGAGATTTTGTAATAATAATCTGCTTATATATTTTATCTTTCTAAAAATAGTTTTAATTTGGAAAATATGCTAATAAAAAGTGTATAAATTTAAATTATTTTTTTGTAATTGTTATATTAAAATTAATCATGTGATGATTTTCAATTGCGATTTTCTCAAAATCACATGATTGTCCCATTACACTGTTTTGCTGCGGATGACCCCATATGGTATATGAGTTTATAAATTTAGTCTGTACGGAAATGGTTCTTGGTCATGGAGGTTTAATTAATAATACCATGTAGTATTTAGGAGTCTATCTTAACCAGTTTATATACCTTGTAATTGATTTGGCAATGAAATCACTTTCTGTAGAAACTTACATTATAATTTTAAAAAACCTCCATAATGACTTATTTTGTTGCGTTCTGGCTATAGCGTAGGATCACATATCAATATTGTAGAGTGAGCATTGTGTAATTTTGCGAAAGTTAATTACATGTAGTAAATAGCTTTGAACCTATATTTATCTATATAAATTATATTATAAATAAAATATCTTTTATATTATAGTAGTAAAATACCTATAAAAGGTCCACTTAAAAATGACCAATCAGATCACGTCTTATTTGCATCGATCCTTTCAAGATTTGAAAATTTTTATAATTTATTTAATTCTATACACTTGGAGAATTAAATTTTATTTAACTTGTATATTATAATATCATCGAGAAAATAAATATGGTGCAGATCTGTGACCCTGGAAATTTTTAACAAATTTCATGATATCTCATGATCTAATAATCAGAACTTAACAAATCTGGTACTATTCGAACTGTCTTGATAAGACAGATCGAATGGTACTAAAACCATTAAAATTTGATCACTGGGTCACAAGATAATTGCATTTAAATGAATTTAGCAGCCATCTCACGATCTTGTTAACCAGTGATCCAAATTTAATGATTTTGGTACCATTCGATTCTTTCGATGAGACGGTTTGAATGGTACCAAAAATGTTAAAATCGAATTACTGGTTCGTGAGATATTCACAAAATACATTTCGCAGCACAGTTTTGTGCAGATTTGCACAAAAAAAATCTACAGATTTGCGCAAAACTGCGCTGTGAAATGTATTTCGTGAATATCTCGCGAACCAGTAATTTGATTTTAATATTTTTGGTACTATTCGAACCAATCATCAAGAAGAATCGAATGGTACCAAAATTATTAAATTTGGACCACTGGTTAACAAGATCGTGAGGTGGCTGCTAAATTCATTTATAGTCAGAATCATAAGTATCCCACCCCTCTTAACTTTTTTAAATTAAATGCTAGAGTCTTAAAATTTTTACTATAAATAGTACTATATAAATGTAGATCAGATATAAATTTTTATAAAATTTTAATTACTACAACAAAAGTTAGATAAGAGCTAAAATTTGTT
>CAJVPY010003273.1:0-14400 GCA_910591965.1 Dentiscutata erythropus | reverse complement strand
ATATTTTAGCATTTTAAAAAAGTAAATCAGAGCTAAAAAAGTGCAAAAATGCAGGCAAATTTGCCTGCGTTGGTCTATATATTAAGGGATAGACTACTAAGCTATAGAATTTTAATCTCATAATATTTTAGATTATAAGATATTAAAAATATATATCTAATTAAAACTTGCATTTTGTAATATTTTTAAATTAGATTTAATATTTAGCTTGCTAGTATTTTTTTTACTTTATTTATATATTGTTACTGTTTTAGATATTTATATATAGTATATTTTAAATTTTAGCCAACTTTTTATAAAAGCATTATAAAAGAGGCACTATATAGTAGAGTAGCTAAGTAGACATTATTCATAGATAGAGATTTGAAAATTGCAACACTACAGAATTAGAAACCTAGGATATATAAATTAGAGTTAAACTTAGTCTGTATATATTAAATCTTTAATATGGTCTGGTGCAAAAAAATTTGTACTTCAAAAATTTTTAATTTTGGTACTAAATAAAAGTTTTTAATTTTTGATTAATTATTTAAATTTTTTTTTATATTAAAGAAAGTAGGCCTTGATTTAAATTTTTATTTTATTTTCATTATTTTAATAATTAATAATATACAACTTTTTTATATTTAAAAAAAAAAAAAAAAATTTTTTTAGAAAAAATCTATTTTAAGCATTTTTGAAACCAATATACAATTTTATAAGTTTATACTACACAAGTGTCTTGATAAGCATATAATGAATATGTAATTAAAATTTAAACAAATTTAGATTACTAGTTGTAAAAAAATTAAGCTTTAAAGTTAAATAATTTAATTTTTTACTATATATATATAAATTACTAGTAAATTTATATAGTAAATTATATAGTAAATATTTTAAAAAAGTTAATATTAATAAATTTTTTATTTTAAAAATTATATTGAATTAAAAGAATTAAAATTTAAATTGTAAAAAAGTTTTTTAATCATAGCCATTTGATGTATAAATCTTTTTGCACTGAACTATAACTTGTATAAATTAACTATTTAAAGAATAAAGCAGGACTATTTATAAAAAAAAAATTAAAAGTATTATAAAAGTTTGTTTTTTTCTAAATTTAATAAGTAGTATATATTAGAGATATTTTTAATTTAGTAAAACTAATTTTTTACTATAGATTATTTTGTATTTATTACTTTTTTTACTATAATTCTAATATAGTAGTACTATTTTTTTAACTAAAATTTTAAAGCTAATTTAAAATTATTAATACTATCTTGTATATTATTATTAAGTTTACTTTAAAATTATTAGTACTATCTTGTATATTATTATTAAGTTTACTTTCTGATCTTTTTACCAACTTCAAATAGATTTGTTGTTTATTCTAATTTGTATCTTGAGCCAAATACTACTACTATCTAAGAACTTGTATCTTAAACCACCTACTACTATAATTAGAGTTTCTGAGCCAAGTTCTGTAAAATAGTATTATATCTGTCTATAAACAAATATGTAGTTGTATTCTATTAGTTTATCTGAACTTAAAAAATAAAAATACTAATTTTTTGAAAGAGATAAGCTAAATTCTCATTTTTTATTAAAAATCAATATATAATATATAATAGTGTATAACGATAAATACTATGAGACAAACACTATGAGACAAACATTATAAGACAAAAATACAATATGATTGGCTACTGCTATAACACATGTTTTTTATTATTGTTGCACAAATTTGAACATAATACGTATTGATGTTAAAACCCATAGATACTTTACTGTATGTAGAACTGGGTGCATATTTGGGATATATTATATTAAAAGTAGTAAATCAATATTGGTATACCACAGGTCTTATTCAAGAAATAGGATAGAATAATACCAGGGTTTTAATCAGAGACATTAAAATTAGTATTTACTATATATATTTTATAATAATTTTTTTGTTTTAAATTAACTAAATATTTTATATTTGAATCCGGAGCAACGCGACGGGTTAGATGCTAGTCTATGTATATATTATCAAAAGCTGCTAATTAATCGGTGCTAAGGCCAGACCAATTTAATTCTTCGAACATAACCCCCTACTCCTATTTTTTAAAATTTATATGAATCCAATACACATTAACTGTTAATAGTATTTGCCCCCCTCAATTTTTTAAATTTTATATAACTAACACACTGTATGTAAAACCAACCAATGAAGTTACAGTATTAATATTTTTGTGCTTTTTTCCAATGCCCCACCCCCTTCTTACAGTTATTTTGTGTTATGTTAAACGAAAAGTCAAGTTGGTCTGGCCTAAGTAAAAATGCTTTACGCCCCTAAAAACCCCTAACCCTAATACTAACACTAACATGAAAATTTTGTATTAAAATTTTTTATATTCAAAAACATATAATAGGTGCAAAACCACCATAGGTGCGGTTTATAATAAATGTTAAAGACTGTAAATACATAAATTTTATATTTTCAAAGTATTTTAAGATTTTATACTTGTTAGGCATAAAGTTTTGTATTTATTGAGTGCTTAATTTTAAATATTTTATAAGTATATATATACTTAAATAAATACTTGTAATTGTATCCCAACATACATTACATTAACGCCAAAATATCATATCCAGTGTTAGCATTGGACATATGTCCATCTGTTTTAAAATTCACTTTTTTTTGAATTTATGAGAACCCTAAAATAAAAGATTAATACTAACCTGACTCAAATTTTTTATAGTGGGAGTATATCAAAAATCAATATAGGTAGTTAAACAAAAAAATAAAAAAAATGTGTAAAATATACAGTATATAAATAATACCGACACTTTTTTGCCTGATACAGCATGTTTTCTAGAATCCTTTAAATAAATTATGAATACAAATTACAGCATTGCTAATATAGCCGTTACAACTGTATCTCATTATTTCAAATAATATAACCAAGACTTTTTTATTGGTAAAGATCCATCTGTATTCATTCTATTATAACATCACACATATGTAGTCTATTTAAAGACGTGAATAAATTTAAAGAACACAATCTGGAAGAATAATTGGGTGCTTCATGGTTCTATTAGGATGAAATAACCCCCAACTTCCTTCTAAGGTAGTCCATTTTGCAGTTTTCCAAGGAGTATCAAAAGTTTCAAAAAAGTAATATTTAAGACCTTTTGAATTAGAAGAACAAATAAAAGTGTTTAAAAATGTTTGTAAATTAGAAACAGTAGGAACAGCGGAACCTTGTGAAGCACCGGCAGTTGGCCAACCAACTTCTGATATAATAGCATCCTTATTAACAGCTTTTGCAGGTGTGACGACAAATTCGTCAAAGAATTTAAATGTCCATGATGCAGAAGTGTTTACATTAATACCACCAAAAAATGGATGAACGTTAGCCCATACTATATCTACAGCAGCTATAAAAGCATCATCAACATTTGAACCAAGATCAGAAGTGAAAACGGGCATCTTTTTGTTAAATCCCATCGAATTTATCTTTGTTCTGACATCCGAGATACGATCATATAAAGTTTTCGTAGGAATATCTTTGCGGAAGATAACTATCAAGATAAAGATAAGAAATAACATTCAAATAATTATTTTAACAGTAAATTTAATATAAATTTTTTTAGTATATAAAATTAAAGCACACGTGCCTTCATTACCAACCGAAATACCGTCGATCTTATCTTCACCATATTTTTTGATTAAGTTAAATAAAGAATCAGATTGTCTTTGATAAGTTGTATCATTATCATCAACCCAAATAGTTGGAACAATAGTCATATTCAATTTTAATTTAACGATTGCTTCCATAGTATAATCAGCCATATTACAATCCATACCGTAAAGTCGAATCCTATTAGTTAATTGAGAAATCATTTTCACATCTTCTATAACATCTCCTAAAGTGTTTGAACACCAAGGATAACTAGCATTTACAGGTCCATAATTTATTCCGTAAAATATTTTTTTATATAAAGAATTTGGGATTATGGTCAAATTAACAGGTTTTTTATCCCATGTGTAATATTCTGTATTATTACCGTTTTTTCCACTATGTGAATAATTGTTACTGTTTTTTGACAAATACGTGACACTTCCGATAACTACGGCCAAAATGACGATACCTATTATAGTAACTTTTATACGATGTTTTCGAGAACTTTGCTGTTGTGATCTTAACCAGTCACTTATGTTTGGATCAACCATTATATATTAAAGGGAGGGAGGTTAAAATGTAGAAATCAAAAATGGTTTTTTTTTTCTTTGATTAAAATTTGGAAGGTGGTCGCATGTATAATAATAATAATAAAAAAAAAGGAATTCTTTTATAGGTATGGTCACTCCCCAAAAATCTTAATCATAAAGTATATCAAGGTAATCTTTAATTTATCATTTTATTTAAAAATTACATCCTAGCAAAGTCAGCGGTGGTAAAATTCTAAATATAGAATTACGCGAACAATTGTCATTTTTTGTCATTATTTGGGAGTTTACAACTTAACGGTAGCGGTAAAATATCAATAAATAATTTATCAGTTATTAATTGTACTGTAATACCAGAAATTCCAACCAATAACTGATAAATTATTTTATCCTTGCTGCCATCCTGCTACTATACATATAATTATCGTAAGCTATTATATAGCATCTCACATGCCTTAAAACTATAAAAGATTGATAATTTCCGGAACCGAGCGAGAAACTTAAGTCCAGGCATTAGGTAAAAAGCAGGGTTGGCAATGGAGAATATTCATTGACAAATGGAGCCAATGGAAGAGATCCATTCACTCCGTTCATTTTATTTACTTCATTGAGTTAATTATAAATATATATTTTGGTTTTGTTGGTTTCCATCGGTACCATGTCCCAATGGAACAATGGATTAATGGTAATAGAGCTGTCCTCCATTCGTCCCATGAATAACTGCACGTGGAAAATTTTGGAAAGATATTTTTCTAATATTTGCACCCAAAAATCGTTTGATCACATAGAATAATTAGCCATTGGGACTGAAGTTATCCAAATAAAATTTTGCAATTTGATATTACATCCCTATTGTGGTGTAAATTAGCATTCCTTGTAATTATTATGCTTTTAATTTAGTATAATTTAAACATTTTTAAAAAATATTTGAATTTACCTCTTTAGCACAATAGACAAAGAAATTAGCAAATCCACATCTAAAAAGTAAACTTCAGTGTGACATGTCAATCGAACGTTAGTAATTATTCAATGTCTAGGATCATTGCTTTACAAGGCTAATTGAGTTTTAAATGGGAGATTATTGTGCTTACGTAATAAGTAATAGTTATATTCTGGGCAGTTGGGTATAAGCGGAGATGAAATTTCCGCTTATACACAGTGCCCAGGGTATAGCTGATTTATGCCCTGCGATCTTGATATAGTGACCAGGGTATAAAAGTAAATACACCCTAACGGGTCGATTTTAATAGGACCAGTTATATACGAGAAACAAATATCCGTGAAATTTTATCAGTTTAAAAAATTCTCAATGCAAAATTAGCTATTGTAACAAACAAATACAGTTTTTTTGTGAAATTCTAGTTTATCATGGTTACAATGTAGCTTTATATAACAACTTATTGCTAGAAGTTGCTTCTTTATATTCCTTGATCAAATTAGAAATTTGTTTAAATTTCGGATGTGTTGCATCACCAAGGAGTTGAAACAAAATTGATTCTGAAGTTGAAACTGATGCACCTGCTTGTCGTAGACGCTAAAAAAAAAAAAATTGTATTATGTAAATTTTACGATAGGAAATACAATCATAGATATATCAAAATTAACCTGCAAAGCAATATCGATTTCCGGATGATTTATCGAAGAAACACCATCAGTTAAAACATGAACATCATAATCATTTTCCAGCAAATCCAGGGTTGTTTGAAGCACACACACGTGTGTCTATAATTTAAAAATAATTTTAGTGGGAAAAAACAACTTAAAAGGGCCAAAAAATTTGAGAAAGATAATTGCCTCAATTCCAAATAGCACCACTGATTTTATCTTGTGAGATTTTAATAAGTTTTGAGTCTCTTCTTCGTACATTGAAAATTTGGTCTTGTTAACTACTTTTAGCGCATTAGAGATATCAAGTTCTTGAACCGTATGTCCAAGAGCTTTCATTTACAGTATGAAAAAAAAAAATAAAAGAATGAATATTCAAACTACAGTTTACGGTTCTAAATAAACGAATATGCGTATAATAATACCTCCAGGATTCTATTGAAAAAAGCAAACGATCAATAATGGCCAAATTCTTAATAAATTTGAGTAAAGAAAATTTACAGACCTGTTCAGTGACAATTAAAGGTATCTCTAAAATTTTGGACGCAGCAATCTTAAAAAATGAAATATTGATATTAATATTTAAAATCTTTCGATAATAATTGGACTTGTCTTATTGAATTACCATTTTCTGAGCGGTTGAAACTACGCTCAAAAATTGATGAATGTGAGGTCTAAATTTTTCCTGAATGTCACAAAGGAAAAAAGCTGTAGTTGGTTGACTTATTCTCATAATATTACGAAGATTTGCCATTTCGATATATTTTCTGCAGAAAGGATAAAGATTAACAGTTGGATTTGAAATCAATTTTGTGTTGGGGCTTATTAATGTTGATTTTCGTATCTTGTGATAATTTTTAATTTCAAGGGAACCGGTTTTAAAAATTCGAATTTGTCACATCAATTATTAATAATAATTTTCGAATTTTGGTGTGATAAACTCTAAACTCGAATTTTTAAAACCGGTTCCAACCTCTACTTGGGAGCTCCTACTGTTTAAACTTCGAAGTTGAAATTCCGAGAGTTGATTTTTGTTGAAGGTAAAATTGTCTGCTTATATACTTGTCTAAAAATTGCTACCGATATTAAATATTTATTTTATTTTCTCGATTTCTCCTATTTACAAACCAACTCAAATAACGAAAATAACCAAAATAATAAGAATGAAAAAACAGAAATAGCATAGTGAAAATAGATACTATAGCATTCATCGAAATCGACCTTTACAGCGTCAACACAATCCCGAGAAAGACCTATAATGAAATTCTCAATAATCCAAGTATACTAAAATTTTTAAGACTAAAATTTTAAATACAAAGAAGGTTAGTTAATTTTCATGGTTAGCCGAAATTGATTCGGCTTTTGTCAAAACTATTATGATTTATATGATGGGGAATAAGTCGAAAATAGTTTCGGTCACGTGTATAAAGATTAACGCCTGGAATATGTGGTTTCTTATGCCTCTTTTGAAGGATACGTCCGGCAAAGGGTGGGCCTGTAAGTAGCCAAGGTAGCTTTTTCTTGGCGCTTCGCTTTCCAATAACCCAGGATGCGCCCTGTGGAAGGGTGAGGCTTTGCATCTCGTCAATTAGTCTAAACACAGGTAGACTTTTTTACAAGTATTCTTCGAAAAGGTTCCATTGGACCAAAATTTTCGGAAATACAACGGCGAAAAGGTTTATTATTCTACCGGTGCCGATTTTTTTATAATTGGCTGCAGATTTTGAAAGAGGTATTTGTTATGTATCTTCCGCTATAAACAAAAAAGCTGAGCTATAAGGCATCCTGATCTAATTTAACTACTTGAGATATATCTCTAACAACTTTTTTGTAAATACACGTCACTCTGGTTTATAGATGCTGGTGAAATTAATTTCACCAATTCACCATCAATTTCACCAATAGTGGTGAAATTATTTCACCACATTTCACCATATTTCACCAACATCTATACTCTGGTTATACCGACAGCTGGATTAACTGACAATTGGTTATATCGACATTTTTTTTCAAAAAAAAACACATTTTAAAATTATACTGACAATCATAAGAGATATTAATTATACCGACATACTGACAATTTTAAAAGATAATTTTTTATTGTGACAATTTTTATAAACCGACCGTCGTTATAGGTGTACCAATCAAATTAATTTTTTAAATTTGCTTTATGCTAAGCTTAGTATATAACGAAATCGTTTTTTGCAATATTTGGTATAAAATAAGCAATGCTTAACATGAAACGAATTCGTTTTATGCTTTAATGTTAAGCATAAGATATATTCATTTCATGCAAACAAGATGAATTCACTTTATTCTAAACGTAAAACAATTCGTTTTGTACTAAGTTTAATATTCTTAGCATTATCTATGCCTAAACCGACATATCTACACAATATCAATATAATATCGGTATAGAAAATATGCTTATTAAACTGACATCTGGATATATTGACAACTTTTCCATTGCTGGAGAGTGTCGATATAACCAGAGTGACGTGTGTTATGTCATAGAGTTTTTTGGACCACCGTGTACCACTCAATGTTCACTAATAGAAATCACCTTGCTTGACTAATTTACGATGACTGGAGTACTCCACCGCACAACAAATATCACTAAGAAGAATACAGTATGTTTCTAAGAAAGGATCAAATGTGTAACGGGTTAAAAAAAAGTAGGTACCTTGTTAATTGTTAAAATGTCACAATTGACTTTTTTTTATTATAAGGGAGGTACGGGTATTATGGTACACTTAAGAGTTGCTAATAGTAAAAATTTTTATAAAAAGCATATTTATTTATAAAATTTGTTAAATTAACATAACATTCGATTTACTATTTAATAATATAAAAAAAACCTACACTTTTTTTTAAAAAAACTTGATATTCTAGACTTTAAAAATTCGTCTAAAAACTGGTATGTTTTTTGAGGTTGGGGGTAATATGGTACACTACTATTATGGTATATCGATGTATGCTACTATCACTATGTATAGTACACTACTATCATATACTACATATTGATATGCATATCGATATCAAATAAATCCACGTGATAACATCTTATCAGTTATTTTTTATGCATTTGATCTTTTTTTTGTTTGACTTCAGCTTTTTTTTGTACTTTTTTTGCCTCTCTATCTGCTCGTTTTTGAGCAGCTGTTTCTTTTCTTTTTTTGATGTTTTCTGCCTTGTTCTTTGCTAAATCGTCCATTTCTTTTAGTGCCTGTAAAGATTCTTCATTAGCAAGGAGTCGGGCAAATGGCAAGGTCTTTTTTTTTTTTAACGGTTGACTTTCTGGTTCATTAGTTTGCGTTGGAACCCAGGAAGTAGGATACTTAAGTGCCAGTTTTAGTGGACAAGTATCTGGGTTTTTGTAAGTTTCAAGTTCTTCTTGTACTATTATGTAATCTCTCTTTACAGATATATTTTCATCTCTTAAAAGCTTAATTTCTTTTTCTAGAGAGCTGATCATCGACTTTAATATTTCGTTCTCTACAGTAGCACCAGCTTGAGTGGAATTATGATCTGGTTGAGAATACAGGATAGAGGAATAATGAATCGGTTGTGAAGACGACGTAGAGGATGAATATAAATTTGATTGAATGGTATTTGAAGAAAGTTCTTGATCAGAAGGTAAAATATCAATTCATTCTATAGATAGAGAGGGATCAAGACAGTCTGGACTAATGGCGTTAGGGTTAAAAGGCCAAATTCCCATAACTCTATAAGCGTTAGTAATCGCTTCAAATGTGTAAGTTTTTGTAAATGCTGGACCAAACATTTTGGCAAACGTGTGCTTTGTTACTAATTCACCATTTTTACTGTGAAAGTTTGTGCAACTTTTGCTATATTTGGTTTTAAGTTTGGTGAAGGGAAGCTCGGATGGTTGGAGGATATGTGTGGTATGTGGGGGGAGAGCATATAACAGAATTCCATTTTCATAACAAAAATTGATGCTTATATAATTTACATAGCTTTTATGGCCATCAAGTATTAAAAGAACAGGGCACCAAGGAGGAATAGAACTAATAAAATGCTCGATATACATCTGAAATAGATCTTCCCGCATATACCCCAAGTCGGTAAAGCCCATAATGGTGCTAGCTGGGGCACTGTTTAACAAATTCAAAATTGCGCGAATACCTTGTAAATAATTAAGGGTGGTATATAGTTGCCAGTAGCTGAAATTGTTGGGACGACAGAAATATGGTCATGGGTATTTCTATGTGTTACTTTATGGATTTGGCGAGAGCCTTTTGTAGCAATGACTTTTTGTATTTTAGGAGATATAACAAACCCTGTTTCATCCATGTTCCAAATTCTGTTCACGGTAAGTAAATGTTCTTGAATTATTTTATTAAGCTTATCAAAATGGTCCTTAACAATAGTGGGATTGGCTCTTTGCGCACGTGCCTCTGACAAGGCCTGAGGTATGCAAAAAGACAAATCGGGATGGTCTCTCATAAAACGTTTCCACCAGGCCTAGCCAGGTCTACTATCCTTAAAAGGATGAACACGATTACTACTTCTTATAATATCTATTACACAATAATTTACACCAGATTGTGTAAGGCCAAATCCTAACCTTTGCATATTCTTACAATATTCTACTAATTGTTCTTCTTCATGAGTATTTAAAATCGTTAAAGAGCCAGGACGGCTGGGCAAACCATTTTTAACAGCACGACTTAAAGTCATTGTAGCAATTTCAAATTTTAATGCAGTTGCCCGAATGCTAGATTTTTCGGTGCTAGCAAGTGCTTTAAGAGCAGATTCAATCGCTTTTAAATGCATATCATGGTTAACGTTTTTGGATTTAAAACTCATTTTATGGTTTGTTATTGGTATTGTTTATTAATTTCAGTATATTTCTTGAATGCAGTTCTTCTGAGCTAATTAACAAAGTCTCAATCGTATTTGATTTTTTTTATTAGCGCCAGATCGTGTAATATGTTTATTAAGAAAGTTTAACTTATAACTATTTACTTTTTTCTAATTGTTCAAATTTAAGCCATTTTATATATTTTTTTGATCTTACTTACAATCAGGGCTAAAACGACATATAGTAAATACCTGCCATTTAATAAGTGTCATTTTTGATTCATATTATATTAAAATTTTATTACTTGTATATTTGATGTATCAAAAACGATACTTAAAACAATAGACAGTGGTGCAGTAAATGGCTGCCGTATACTATATGTCATTTTAGCCCTAGTTAAGCCCTGCTCCTGAATTATTGATAATTAATAATTAATTGATCGAATTATTTACTAATAACAACTTAATAATAACAACTTAATAATAACAACTTAATAATAACGACTTAATAATAATGACTTAATAATAATATAGATATTTGTGGACTAAATCCGTTGGTAGTTTATTTAATTTATTATATTGATATTATTAGCGATGATCAATATTAACTATTAATAATTTTAATAATGCATTATTAATTTTTTCATTAATAGTTCGAATTATTTACTAATAACGACTCAATAATAACGACTTAATAATAATAACTTAATAATAGCGACTTAATAATAGCGACTTAATAATAGCGACTTAATAATAGTGACTTAATAATAATATATAGAGCGATATTTGTGGACTAAATTCGTTGGTGGTTTATTTAATTTATTATATTAATATTATTAGCGATGATCAATATTAACTATTAATAATTTTAATAATGCATTATTAATTTTTTCATTAATAGTTAAAAACTCGAAGGTCCCATTACTAGAGTGTTCAGGGTACTGTGATACATAATTCTGCTCATGCTAAAAATACTTTTTACATTGTGATTTGATTTAAAAAATGATTTAAATCACATGCCTCTTATGAGAACAATATAAAAATTATTTTTAGCATAAGCAGAATTATGCACTGCAGTATCTGGACACTATACCCATCGCTACCTATAACTGTATCTTAATAATGGCTAAAAAAAAGCTCAGGTAAATTAGGGAATTAGCACATGTTAGAACAATTATTGCAAAATTCTGAATCCCATTGTTTGGAATCAACTAGAGGCGGCCATCAAATTTATTGTTATGTAAGTGGCGCCACCCATTATAATTGTAATAGACAAATCAGTACTGGATTTATTGCTATGGTGCTATTGCTATGATCCTGCATATTTGAATTGTGCATATTAAACCTGGATGGCGCTGCTCACATAACAGTAAATTTGATGGCTGCTCTGGTCAATTTGATCGTTTGAGTGATGATCATCACTTCACAATCGATTGTAATGAAGATAAGTGTTTTTGTTATATCAAAAATCCTTTAAAGTTGAGTTCTGATCAATTACTTTAGAGGATTGATTAGAACTTATTTTAAGAAGTTCATTTGGTGCTCTTATATATAATAGAAGCGCCACAATCACAATTGGGTGCGACGTAGCAAAATACTTCTATTACTTGTAAAAGCGCCAAATTACCTTTTGAGAATAAGTTCTAACCCAACCTCTAAAATAATCAACCTCAAAGGATTTTTAATGTAATAGAAACACTTATTTTCATTACAATCGATCGTGGAGTGATAATCATCACTCAAACGATCAATAGGATTCAAAATTTTGCAAATTACAATAATCTATTTATTTATAGGGCGCTTTCAAGCAAGAAATAAAAACCTTCTTACCCGTAACTTATAGATTACTTGTAAGTATTTTATGATCTGTCTTATAAATCATCGTCTATTATTTTCTTATTAGTTTTTTTTCTTTTGCATCAATTAAAAGACTTAAATAGAGTCAATAAAACTTATTTGTTTCTTATCCATTGAGGTCTATTCGAAGCTAGACACGCATGAGTATTATTTTGGGATTATGCATACTATTTTTAAGGGACAATTATGTCATGCCTATTATTTCGCTATGATATGGCGAATGGTTGTATTTATTATTGATTTAAAGCATATTAACAATTGTATATAATATACACTATAATAATATATTCAAACACGAATTTATTTACTTTAAATTATAATTTTATATATAATATCATCTAATTTTCTTTAAATCACTAATTCGCATCTTCTAAAATGCCACCTAGATGTAGCAAGCCTCGTACAAAAAATGCAAAAAAAATGCTTATATTTTAGATCTTTATAATAAAGAAAAAAGAGAGCTCATCGAATTACATCAAGAGTATAGAAGAAAAATTAATAAGGAAGTGAGAAATAAAGAATTAGAAAATGGCGAAATGAAAAAAAAAAAAAAAAATATTAAAATGGAGGAACTCCCAAATTAGGATGATGGTATAAATAGCTTTTGTGATTTTGAATTAGCAATTTTTTTTCTTTTTATTAAATATTAACTAGTATTGAAAATTTTTATAATCGCACATAGCTGGGATTTTTATTTTATTTTATCTTTTTATTTTTTAATTTATCTTATTCTTTTTTATTTTTTTAATTAAAATTCAATTCGATTTTTTTTTTTATTAACCGTTAAATTTTTTACTGAATTTTTTTTCTTGATATCCGATAACCTGAATTTCTGAAAAATTTTATTCCCCAGACTTTTTCACTGACAAAACCCTTTCTTTCTCCGAACACCTGTTCACAGACAAAACTTTTTTCTGAAGCCTTTTCACCAAAAAATATTTTCCTGAAAGGATGTTTCTCTGAAAAGGAGTTTTTCTGAAAGATTTTCCTTAAAAAGAAATTTCCCAACAAAATGTCTTCTCGATTGAACAAAATTGCATAAATCAAGCCAGCTCAATATAAACCAGACTAACTTTGTCAGTGAAATGACCGTTAGTGAAGTAGTTGTCAGCAAATTAGTTTACATTTTTTTGGGCTATCAGGTGATCCAGAATTTCGGTAAAACATGTAAAAAAGATATTTTCAAAGAATAGAATGTCAGAAAAATGTACCTCGAATAAATATCATGTCAGTAAAATAGACATTCATTTTTTTAATATTCGGTGAAATAGATAAATGACTTATCAATAAAACTTATCAATTAAATAATATTTTGGTAAAATAAGACTTCAGAATTATGTCTTGTTAGTAAAATAGGATGTTAGTATTATGACTTCAATGAAAAATGGTATTTCAGTATAATTGATTTCAGGAAGTTAACCTGTAACTGGGTTAACCTGTCAGATCTGTCATATCTAACATTTCATATCGCATTGAAATAAAGAAGTAGTAGTTTACCACATTATTCTTCCTGTCCCACTTGTCAAAAAGTTGTTACTCATTGTAAGGAAAAGGAAGTAAAAGAACCCAATTCTTATTATTTACTTTTATATAATTTATTGTTTATTGATAATCCCTGTGATTCATTGTCGTTATCATTAAATAACAATTAATCAATCGTTGTAACCCACGTGATATGTGACAACCGTTAAGAATTGAGGCCTAATATTGAATTCACACTACACAAGAATAAAGAAAAGAAATAATTTATTAGTATTAAATTAGAGTATTAATTATAAGAGCACTAAGTGGAATAAGGGGTTACTTATCCCAGCCTCAAGTTGCGCCGCAGCAAGTGGATCACACATTAACCATAGCTGCCGCAACAAATTTGGACCGGCAGATCCTCGATTTTGATTGGCTAGCGGCCGAGGATCTTCGAA